>JAJPUD010005637.1:0-38330 GCA_023553655.1 Myrmecobius fasciatus | reverse complement strand
ATGGGGGGCCCTTTTTGTAGTGGCTAGAAACTGGAAACTGAATGGATGCCCATCAATTGGAGAGTGGCTGAACAAATTATGGTATATGAATGTTATAGAATATTATTGTTCTGTAAGAAATGACCAGCACGATGATTTCAGAGAGACCTGGAGAGACTTGAATGAGCTGATCCTGAATGAAATGAGCAGAACCAGTAGATCATTATACACGGCAACAACAATACTATATGACGATCAATTCTGATGGACATGGTTCTCTTCAACAATGAAATGTTTCAAACCAGTTCCAATTGCTCAGTAAAGAAAGCCATATAAGAGAGGGATATGAAATGTGGAAATGTGGAGCACAACATATTTTCATGCTCTCTATCGATGTTTGCTTGCATTGTGTTTCATTTCTCAGATTTTTTTTATAGATACAATTTTTCTTGCTCAGCAAGGTAAGTGTGGAAATATGCATACATATATTCGATTTGTCAAGCATTTTAATATAATTAACATGTAGTGGACTTCCTGCCATTTAAGGGAAGGGAGGGGATTGGGGGGGAGAATTTGTAATGGAAAACTTTGTAAGGGTCAGTGTTGAAGAATTACCCATACATATGTTTTGCAAATAAAAAGCTTTAATAAATAAATAAATAATGAAACACATAGATAAGTTAAATGACTCCCTATAATTGTATCAGATCAGATTATTTCTGATCTCTTCTTTAGCTATTACTTGATTCTATGATTATAAAGTCTGAGCATAGGCTAGACATCACAGATGGATTCCAAACCACATTCAGATGCATTGGAATCATGGCCTACATACGCATAACATATTTGAATTTAGTTATATATGTATTTGGCTTCTCAAAAAAAGGAAAAAAGAAAAGAACCTATAGATTCTAAAATGTTTATAGCAGTTTTCTTTGTGGTGGCAAAGAAGTAGAAATTTCATGGATTTGCGTCAACTGGGGAAGGGCTGAACAAGTTGTAGTGTATGGTTATGATGGAATATTATTGTGCTATGAAAAATGTGTGAACTCAATGATTTTAGAAAAATATACAAAAACTTGCCTGAAATAATGAAGATTGAAAGAACAAAATCAAGAGAACATTGTATGCAACAACAGCAATATTGTTTTAAGAGTGACTTTGGGAGGGGCAGCTAGGTGGCGCAGTGAATAGAGCACCAGCCCTGAAGTCAGGAAGACCTGAGTTCAAATCTGGTCTCAGACACTTAACATTCCCTAGCTGTGTGACCCTGGGCAAGTCACTTAACCTCAATTGCCTCAGCAAAAAGAAAAACAAACAAACAAACAAAAAAAGAGTGACTTTGGGACATTACAGGAAATCATCCCGATGATAATATACCATGACCAAGTAGGATTTATACCAGGAATGCAGGGATGGCTCAATATTAGCAAAACTATTAGCATAATTGACTATATTAATAGCCAAATTAACAAAAACATATGATTATCTCAATAGATGCAGAAAAAGCATTTGATAAAATTCAACATCCATTCCTATTAAAAACACTAGAGAGTATAGGAATAAATGGACTTTTCCTTAAAATAGTCAATAACATCTATTTAAAACGATCAGCTAGCATCATAGGTAGTGGTGATAAACTGGAACCATTTCCAATAAGATCAGGGGTGAAACAAGTTTGCCCACTATCACCATTACTCTTCAATTCTTATATTAGAAATGCTAGCTTTGGCAATAAGAGAAGAAAAAGAGATTAAATGAATTAGAGTAGGCAATGAGGAAACCAAATTATCATTCTTTGCAGATGATATGATGGCATACTAAGAGCACTTTAGAGAATCAACTAAGAATGACTTTGGGGTGGAAGGGGGAGGAGCCAAAATGGCAGTGAAGCCAGGAAACTGAGCTCTCCCAGTTTCCCTTGAAAATCACATGAAATTGGGGCAGCTAGGTGGTGCAGCAGTTAGAGCACCAGCCCTGAAGTCAGAAGGACCTGAGTTCAAATCTGGTCTCAGACACTTCCTAGCTGTTTGACCCTGGGCAAGTCACTTAACCCCAATTGCCTCAGCAAAAAGCAAAAAAAAAAAAATCACATGAAATCAAGCCTCTGAAGAGAGTCTGACAGAATGAAACCTCTCTCCAACTCAAGATAGATTGGAAAAACTTCAATAGTCTCACTGGAATGAAAACGATGTTCAGCCCAACTCAGACAAAGTCTTGGAAAGCCAATGAGAGGATTTTACTCACAGCAAATCAGCAATTGAGACCCTCAGTTCTGGCTCAGTAGAAGAGCAGATCAGTGGAGCAGCTTTCTCTCCCACCTCAGAAGGCATATTCTGGGAAATCAGGCTATTTCCTTAAAAGAGCAGACAAAGCTACTTCCTGCAAACACAAGGGCCCTCATGCTTACTTAGAGATGTGCAAGAAGCTTGTAACAGTGCCCCCTTTACTTCAAGAGCAGAACTTTACCATAAAAATAAAAACGAGGAAATATCAAAAGAAATGGAAGAAAATGAGCAAGAAACAGAAAAGAACCCTGACCATAGAAAGATGCTACAAAATGTCCATAGAGGAAATCTCAAAGAGTAATATGAATTGGTCTCAAGCCCAAAGAGACTTCTTGGAAGTGTGCATAAAATACTTTAAAAGGCAAATAAGAAGTAGAAATAAAAATTAGAAAGAAAATGTGAGATTTGCAAGAGAGAATCAACAGCTTGGGAAAGGAAGGCAATTCTTTAAAAATACAATTGGCCAAATGCAAAAAAAATCCACTAAAAACACCTTCAAAGGTAGAATTAAACAAATGAAAAAAGAGATAGAAAGGCTAACTGAAAAAATCATATATTAAAGATTAGAACCAGGCAAGTGGAAGCTAATGATTATATGAATTCTGAAGAATCAATTAAACAAATGAAAAAAGAATAAAAATATGGAAGAAAAATGGGAACTACCTCATTAGAAAAACAGCTAACCTGGAAAATTAATCCAGAGAGATCTATTTGAAGACCATGACCAAAAAAGGAATCTGAATAGCATTCTTCAATAGATCATCAAGGAAAGCTGATCCACTATTCTAGAATCATAGGGGGGAAATATTCATTAAAAGAATCCATTGATCACCTTTGGAAAGAGATCACACAAGGAAAACTCCAAGGAACATTGTTGCAAACTCCAAAACTACAATCTCTTGAAAAAAAAATACTGCAAACTGTCAGGCAAAAACAATTAAATATCAAGGAGCAATAGTCAGGATTACTCAGGATTTGGCAGCTTCTACAATAAAAGATTGGAGGGCTTGGAATACCATATTTTGGAAGGCAAAGGACTTGAGATTATAACCAAGAATTAACTACCCAAAGAGACTGAGCATCATCTTTCAAGGGAGGCAATACATCTTCAAAGAGTCAGATACTTTCAATCATTTCTATTGAAAAAAAATGAAACAAAAAATTTAATTTACAAACACAGGATTCAAGACAAGCATGGAAAAATAAACAGGGGGAAAATATATATTACATGCCTAGATGGAAAAACAATATCTGTAATTCTTGAAAACTTATCTGTTCCTGGGACAGAGAAGGGCCTCACATGGATAGAGGGTGTGACATTGTGAATGAACTCTGATGTGATGAAAGCAAAGATGTGATGATGAAGATACAAAGAAAAATACTTAAGGTCTACACTGGAAGAAGAGGAAAGGGGAAGTATAATGAGACAAACTTTATCACCTGAAGAGGCACAAAAGTTCTATTACAATAAAGAAAGAAGGTGGGGGATGAGTCTTATTTCAAGCTTCATCAGTTTTGGTTCTAAGAAGGAATAATTTAATCATTCAGTTGGGTACAGAAATTTATCTAACCCTATAAATTAGTAGGAGGAAAAAGAGGAAAGAAAGGTGGGGCTGGATAGAGGAGAGGACAGAAACACTAGTGAAAAAGAGAAAGGAGTAGGGTGGTAGAAGATAAGGTAGGGACTGGTATGGGTTTTAAAAAACATTAAGAGAAGGGGAAAGGGAGATAAAAAAATAAGGTAGTGTGTGGGGTGGGTCAAAAAAAAAAACACTGATATGGACAGGGTGGGAAGAGAGAACAATAGTGTATACAGAGGAGAAATTAGCATGAAAGGGAATACAGTGCTGGTAATCACAACTGTGAATGTAAATGGGATGAATTCTCCCATAAAACAGAAGCAAAAAGCAGAGTGGATTAAAAAACAAAATCCTCCAATATACTGTTTACAAGAAACAGATTTGACATAGACACATACAGAGTAAAGGTAAAAGGCTGGAAAAGAATTTATTATGCTTCAGCTGAAGTTAAAAAAAACACAGGGGTAGCAATTCTGATCTCAGATAAAACAAAAGTAAAAACAGATCTCAATAAAAGAGATAAGGAAGGAAAGTACATCTTCATAAAGGGTACCATAAATAATGTAGTAGTAAGGATATTAAATGTATAGGCACCAAGGAGTAGAGCATCTATATTCCTAGAGAAGCTATTAAGCCAATTATAGAAGAAATAGACAGTGAGGGGGACTTCAACCTGCCTCTGTCAAATTCAAGTAAATCTAACCCAAAATAAACAAGAAAGAAACTAGAGAGGTAAATAGACTCCTAGAAAACATAGATATAATACCTCTGAAGAAAATTGAAGATTAGAGACAGAAATGAGTACACATTTTTCTTGGTAGTACATGGCACCTACACAAAAGTTGGCCATGTATTAGGTCATAAAAACCTCACAATAAAATGCACAAAAGTAAAAATAGTAAATGCTTCTTTTTCAGACTACAATGTAATCAAAATTATATTCAACAAAGGGACAAGGAAAGATAGACTAAAAACGAATTGGAAATTAAATAATCTAATTCTTAAAAATGAGTGGGTCAAACAACAAATAACAGAAACCATTCACAATTTCATCCAAGTGAATGACAATAATGAGACAACATACCAAAATCCATAGGATGCAGCCAAAGAAATGCATAGGAGAAATTTCATATCTCTAAATAGCTACATGAAAAAAAATAGAAAAAGAGGAGAATAATGAATTGGGCATGCAACTAAAAAAGTTAGAAAAAAACAAATTAAAAACCCCCAATTAAATACCAAATTAGAAATTCTAAAACTCAAAGGAGAGATTAATAAAATGAAAACTAAGAAAACTATTGAACTAATTAATAAAACTAAAAGTTGATTTTATGAAAAAACCCAACAAAATAGATAAACCTTTGGTTAATTTGATTAGAAAAAGGAAAGTAAAAACCAAATCACTAACATCAAAAATAAAGAGAGTGAACTTACCAT
Organism: Myrmecobius fasciatus; assembly: GCA_023553655.1. NCBI lineage: Eukaryota > Metazoa > Chordata > Mammalia > Dasyuromorphia > Myrmecobiidae > Myrmecobius > Myrmecobius fasciatus. The sequence goes on along the minus strand of JAJPUD010005637.1, from coordinate 33,046 downwards.
CAATGAAAAAGAAAAGCAATAATTAGGAACAATTTTTCCAAACCATATAGCAGTAAATGCAACAATCTAGCCAAAGTGAATGAATATTTACAAAAGCATAAATTGCCCATATTAACAGGAGAGGAAATAAATTACTTAAATAGTTCCATTTTAGAAAAATAAATTAATGAGCCATTAATGAACTCCCTAAGGGGGCCAGATGGATACATAAGTGAATTCTACTAAGCATTCAAAGAAGAGTTAGTTTCAATACTATGTAAAAATTATAGCCTGATCTCCCTAATGAATATTAATGAAAAAATCTAAAATTAAATATTAGCAAAGAGTAAGTTATCACCATAATAATACATCATGACCAAGTAGGATTTATACCAGGAATACAGTGCTGGTTCAATACAGGAAAACTATTGTTATAATTGACTATATCAATAACAAAACCAATAGTAATCATATAATAATCTCAATGGATGCAGAAATGGATTTTGACAAAATACAGAAACCATTCCTATTAAAAAACATTAGGTAAGACAGAGATAAATGGAGCTTTCCTTAAAATAATAAGCAGTATCTATCTAAAACAGCAAGCATTATTTGTAATGGAGAGAAGATGGATGCATTCCCAATAAGATCAGAAGTGAAATAAGGTTGCCCATTATCACTACTATTATTCAACATAGTACTAGAAACATTGACTTTAGCAACAAAAAAAAAGAATAAAGGAATTAGAATAGGCAATGAGGAAATAAAACTATAATTCTTTGTGGATGATTTGATATACTTAGAGAATCCTAGAACATCATCCAAAAACCCACTGGGAATAATTCATAGTTTTAGCAAAGTTGCAGGATATAAAATAAACCCATATAAATCATCAGCATTTTTACATATTATTGACAAAACCCATCAGCAAGAGATAAAAAGAGAAATTTCATTAAAATAACTATAGACAAAATAAAATATTTGGGAGTCTATCTGCCAAGACAAACCCAAGAACTATAAGAACATAATTACAAAACACTTCTCACACAAATTAAGTCATATTAAAGAATTGGAAAAATATCAATTGCTGATGGGTCAGCCAAGCTAATATAATAAAAATGACAATCCTGCCTAAATTGATCTACTTATTCAGTGCCATATGAAAATGCAAAAAGATTATTTTACAGAGCTACAAAAAATAATAACAAAACTCATCTGGAAGAACAAAAGGACAAGAATATCAAAGGAATTAATAAAAAAAATACAAAGAATGGTGGCTTAGCAGTACCAAATCTAAAACTATATTATAAAGCAGCAGTCATTAAAACTACTTGGTATTGGCTAAGAAATAGAGTGATGGATCAGTGGAATAAATGAGATACACACTTCACAACAAACAAGCCCTATAGAAATCTAGTATTTTAGAAAATCCCAAACTCCACCTTCTGCAATAAGGAACTCAGTATTTGACAATTATTGCTGGGAAAACCGTAAAATAAAGACAGAAACACAGCATGGACTTACATCTCACACACCATACCAAAATAAGATCAAAATGGGTACATGGTTTGGGCATAAAGGATGATACCATAAACAAATTAGGAGAGCAAGAGATAATTTACCTATCAGAGGTTTGGAGAAGAGAGGAATTTATAACCAAAGAATGACTAGAGAAAATTATGAAAGCCAAAATGGACAGTCTTAATTACATTAAATTAAAAAGGGTATATATAAACAAAACGAAAAGAAACAAGATTAAAAGGGAAGTACAAAATATTTATGGTCACTGTTTCTGGTAAAGGTCTCATTTCTAATATATATATATATATATGTATGTATACATATCAGCTGTTAAATTTATAAGAATAAAAAGTCATTCTCTAATTTATAAATGGTCAAAGGACGTGAACAAATCAATTTCAGATGATAAAATTAAAGCCATTTATAGTAATATGGAAAAAAGCAATCACTGTTGATTAGAGAAATGCAAATTAAAACAGCTCTGAGGTACCACTTCACACTTCTGAGATCGGCTAAGATGACCAAAAAAAGATAATAATACATGTTAGAGGGGATGTGCGAAAACTGGACTAATGCATTGTTGGTGGAGTTATGAAATGATCCAACCATTCTGGAGAACAATCTGGAATTATGCCCAAACTGCTATAAAACTTTGTATACTCTTTGACCCAACAGAGCCACTTTTGCATTTGTATCCCAAGAAAATCATAAAGGAGGGAAAAAGACCCACATGTGTAAAAATGTTTGTACAAGCTCTTTTTGGGGTAACAAAGAATTGGAATATGAATGAATGTCCATTAATTGGGGAATAATTGAATAAGCTGTGGCATATGGAAGTAATGGAATATTATTATTCTCTAAAAATGATGAACAAGCTGATTTTAGAAAGGCCTGGAAAGATTTACATGAACTGATGCTGAGAAAAACAAGCCAAACACAATAACAGCAAGAATGTGCAACGATCACCTATGGAAGAATTGTTTTTTTTCAGGGGTTCAGTGAGCCAAAGCAATCCCAATAGAATTTGGACAGAAAATGCCATCTGCATCCAGAAGAAGCACTATAAATATTGAATGTAAATGAACACATACTATGTTCACTTCTTTTTCCTGTTTTTTCTTCCTCTCCCATGGTTTTTCCTTTTCATTCTGACTTTTCTCTTCCAACATGATTCATAAAGCAATATGGATTAAAATAAATAAATATAAATAAATATATAAAAATGAAAAAATGAAAAAATCCAATAAAAAAAGAATGACTTTGAATGCATAAACTATTTTAATCTTTATAAATACCCAAATTAATTTAAAAAGACATATGAAGAAAGACATATCCAGAGAAAGTACTGATAAATGGAAATATATAGAGAATAATTTCACACATATATATGTGTGAAATATATATGTATACATATAGGTATATATGTATATGTATATATGTGTGTATACACACACACACACACACACACATATATACACACATATATATATATATATATATATATACCTATTTGTGTCTATAGCTATTTAGAAGGTGGGAGGGAGAGAGTGAAGGGAAAAAAATAAGAATTTTATTTAATAATTTTGTTGTATATTTGAAAGGAATAAACAAGTCATGCATCGTACATTTACAGTTTATGCTTATTGTACTATGTTATGGAAATGCTTGTTTTATTCCACAAATTAAAAATAAAATTTAATAATGATTTAAAAAAGAAAATGTTAGCAAAAATCCATTCCATTCAATGAACATGTATTTCAGTTAATATCTCAGTTTGACTTCAGTTTCTCTATTTCTCATAGTATAATAAGTATGATTTTAGGACCTTCTCTTCACGATAGAGTGCAATCATTTTGCTTAAACAGCTAAAAATAATATAAGGACAACTTTAAGGGAGCTTTCTATCTTTCCTGTTCATCTAAAAGGACCCTGTTGTGTTCTCTTTGCTTTCTTTGTACCTTCTCTTTTCTCTATTAAAGCAATGATTATTTGTTGTGAAGCCCTTTTAAGAACACTTTTTTCCACCATACTAATCAACACTTTTCCTGCTAGCCAAGACCTGACCTGTTTCTGTTTTCTTCCCATTTGAGCAGACATTCTGCTTCTCACCTCTTTTTCCTGATCAATAGCACAGCTGAATGTCTGGCAAAATAAAATTGTCACTCAATTATTTTCTATAGTAACCAGCTCAGATCCATCATCCCTCTGATATAAATTGCCTTTATATTTAAACTATCATTTTCTAACTGCAACTGTTTAAAAATCTTACACAATACTTTATGGGCAACTTAAGGGATTTTCAGGGTCAAATTTGACTATCAAAGATTTCTGTCTGATGCTCTAATTTTAGAATCTAATTCTCAACTAAGAAATTTTCTACAACAATTTCACTCTTAAATTTGGCTATAGTTTGACCACTGCATTTAGGCAAGTCTCATTTCAGTAGCTTTTAATTGAATAACATAGTACTAAGGTCAGGAAAGTACTAAAGCAATGAATTATGAAGGAATAAAATCTGTGTGTATTTGAATTCCTAAAAAAAAAGGAAGCAGCAAAAAGTATCAGAATAATGTTGAAGAGGAACATTACTACCTTTTAAAACTTTCAGGCTTTTATTAGTTTAAGTTCTGGGCATAATTTTATTCTGACCTTATGTGATAGGTATAGGTACACAGCATATATACATGTATGTATATTAGTATGTATGTACATAGATATGTGGGCAGCTAGGTGGTGTGCTGGATAGAGTTTCAGGTCTGAAATCAGGAAGACCTATGTTCAAATCCAATCTTAGACAAGAACTAGCTTTGTGACTCCGTTCCATTTTCTCACCTATAAAAATGAATTGGAGAAGGAAATGGTAAACCATTCCATTATCTTTGCCAAGAAAATCCCAAATCAGGTCACAAAGAGTCAGACATGGATAAAATAACTGAACAAAACATACATATGTATTTTTGTAACATTTTAAAAAATAATGATTTGCCATAATGCCCTAGGAAAAAGTTCTATAGATTTTTCTATATGTAATAGCCCTCAACTCCAATTAATGTAACTTATAAGATGCTTTAGACATTGACACTTTTATCAAGTGAGACTGCCTTTTTGATTGACTTATAGATTTAATTAATCAATCAAAGCTGTGAACCTGGTATGACCAATCCCTAGGCACCTCTGTTTAAACCAAGTACAAATTGAATTGAAGGCAAGTAGATGACTACATAGAAAGCTTCATGTTACTAATTGAAGAAATTAAATCCCTCCACCCCAATTTGGATAAAAAAGGACAACTGTTCATCAGCAATTGTATGAGAAGTAATCACTAGGATGAAGGGAGAGAGAGTCTTTGTCTCCTCTCATGAACCCCCAAATGAAGAATGACCTGGCAATGTTGAAGAGTCAAATAAATGGATTTTCCACCACAACTGGTAAGAATATGTGAGGAGCAGCAATGGAATGAAGAAAAATTAGACACATGTAGATGAGGCAGCTTCAGTACTTTGCAAGAGAACTTATCCTCAAAGTCCAGTTAAATGTGACATATCTAAGAGGAACTTTAGGACATTTCCATGAAGAAAACAAAACAAAAAAATCATTTACCCAGGAATTAGTATGAATTTGTCAGAGATGCTCTCTAAGTCAAAGCCCACTTCTCCAGATACTGTATATACTTGTGGAAGATAGTGTTCTTGACTTTGAATGGGGTTGAGGGGAAATATTTGGAGATATTTTGTATCATACTCTACTATCCTACCTAACTTTTCTTACTTTAGTTAAATACTTGTTGGTATGCCACTGATTCCAAAAACTAAAAAATTCTAACTGGCTAACGAATAATCAAATGGGAACACACCAGTGAGAACACATGAATAACTGTTACAATAATTACAAACAAAACAAAACAAAACAAATCCCGCAAATTCAGGGTGGGGGTTCCTGAAGGGAGAAATAGTTAGTCTCTGGAATCCAGGCTACAATTTTGAATTGAGGATGAGACATAAATTTAAAGAAATGCTCCATATAGATAAGCAGGAAAAGAACTTTAAACACAAACACCCAGAGAGCCAGAGAGAGAGACAGACAGATAGAAAGATTTTTTTTCCTGTAGGTAGAAATGGAAGTTTACTGTTATTTAGTCATTAAGAGTTGTGTCTGACTCTTCAGGACCCCATTTGGCAAAGATAATGAACTGGTTTTCCATTTCCTTCTCCAGCTCATCTTACAAATGAGGAAATTGAGGTAAACAAGGTTAAGTGATCTGCACAGGGCATATGAATAGTGAGTGACTGAGACTGGATTTGAACTCAGAAAGATGAGTTGTCTTATGATTTAAGACCCAGCATTCAAACCATTGTACTACCTAGCTGCCCCTCAAAATTGAAGTACAGACAGATTAAAGGATTTAACTAGAATCACACTGCAATGCAAATATAGAACTAGAAATTGAATATGGACTTTGATGTTATCATACACCCAGGCTTAATCTCTTTGTGCATTTTTTTTGAAACTACAAGTGGGGAGAGGATTCTGGGGAAATGGCAGAGTAGATCAGAAAACTTTCAAATTTCCCAATTTCCTCAATGAAAAAAAAAGACCGAATATAATCTCATGGAGAATGTAGAGCTGTGTAAATAAACAAAAGTTAGGGTTAAGCAGTCTTAAGCTATCTTAAGACAATGTGAGAAAACCCCAGGAAAAATCCGATTTCCAGGGGCACAGATTCAGTTTGAATAATGTACAATAATCTCCAGGCTAACTGCAGAATCAGCAAAAAACAAAGGCTAGGGTCAGCTGGGTTGGGGGAGCAGTCAGCCTCAGAAGCTGTCATCTCATGCACAGTGGGGATCTGAACGGCTGGGGAAAGATTGAAGAATCTTTCACTCTCAAGGGATGTTAAGGTCAGCTGTGCTGACCAGATGCATCCCAGACTGAAGTTGCAAGGGAAGAAGGACCTAGACCACACCTAGTGAGTACAGCAAACAGTAGCTGCTGGCTATGGGCACTTGCAGGAGAACAGAGTTCTTAGTTTCAGTTCCAGGGCCAAGAAGGAACCTGTAGTTTGTAGCCATCTGGGAAACTGCAGGAAGGAAGCTTATTTGCTTCACTGTGTGATTGGGGGCCCTCACTTTGGTTTAGGAATGGAGAGGAAAGCTTAAGTTTGAGTCTTAGAACAGACTAAGAAGGACCTGAGACTTGGGGCATCATTTACCCATACCTCAGGACTATAACTTCATTACACTAATAACTTCCAAAAAAAGAATAAAACAAAATAAATAAATAAAAATGAATAAACAAAAGGGAAAGAATTCAACCATAGATAGTTTCTATGAGGATAGAGATAATCTGGGGTCATGCTCAGAGGAAGATAACTGAGCAAAAAAAAAGTCACTCTTTTTTCAATGAGAAACATCAAATGGTCTCCAAACACACACACAAAAAAAGTGTTCTTGGAAGAATTTTTTAAAGACTTTAAAAATCAAATAAGAGAGATTGATGAAAAATAAGAGGGAAATAAGATCATCCAAGAAAATTATGAAAAGAAAATCAACCAACATGAAATAGAGGGTCAAAAACTTAAGAAAATAATTCCTTAAAAATTAAAGTTGGAGAAAAGAAAGCTAAGGATATTCTAAGAACCAAGAAATAATAAAAAATAAAATAAAATTATTGTGTTACCCTCAGGAAAACTTGATCAAAAATAGCAATATGCTTTATTTCCCTTGCCACTCCCAAAGCTACCATGTACTGAATGTGAAAATTCATTCTAAGCAATTGTTGGATTATCTATGCCCATAGATGGGTGGTACTACAAAATGGTTAGAGCTGTAGTTGGAGTTAGGAAGATCCCAATAAAAGTTCCATCTCTGACACGTATGGGGTGTGCCCCTTAATTCTCTAAGAGACCAAAAGTTGAAGAGAAGATAGCAATCTGTATCAGTAGAACAAGTTTCTTCCCCGGAAGTTCATCATACCAAGAAAATAATGTCTCAAGTAAAGAACTTATTGAATTAAATTCCATGATAATAATATAGTAAAGACAGAGAAGCTGAGTATGACACTAAGTTTGCAAGCCTGAGTGACTGGAAAATCAGTCCTGCCCTTGACAGTAAAGCAAAAGATCAGAAGAGGGGAGGATTGGGGGAATAATGACTTCTGTTTGGGACATGTTGAGTTTGAGATGCCTATGAAACACCCAGTTCAAGATGTTCAAAAAGCAATTAATAATGCAAGGTTGCAGCTTAAAAGAATAGGGATTGCTATGTAGATATTTGAGACATTAATATAGGGATAATATTTGAACCATCTGAGTTGATGAGATCATCAAATGAAATAGTGTAGAGGAAATTAGATTAGATACAGGGAATGGGAAAGGAATACAGTGGTACCTCAGTACTCAGTTACTTGGTTCCAGAAGGCACAATGAGTGATAAAAATGATGAGTACCAATTAATTTTTCCCATAAAGAGTACATCTCCAGTCCATATCCTAACCTCCTTTCTCATCCAATTCCTCAAAGGAGCAAATGGGGCTTCCAGCTGCAGAAAAACAATCCAGCCCAGCCCAGCCCACCTGGGCTCCTTCCTTCTTAACCCAACTCACTTTCTGAGAGGATATAGGACTTTTATGCTCTCCCTCCACTCCAGGCTGGCCAGGCTTCCTTAGGGTTGGGGTAAGGGTAGGAGGACTGAAAGTAGAGGCAGAAACTATAGATTGATGTCCTCTGCAGCCCAGGGATCTGGCCAGGAGTCATCCATAGCTGTCTCTGCCTGGGTTCCCACTGCTGCTTGGACCACCTCCATTTCTCCTGTTCCTTGTGCTTCTCCTTCTACTGGCAGCTCATGCCCCTTGTAGTACTACTGTTTTTGGAATCAGGAGACTAACTTTTCTGAAACTATTATCCTGCAGGAGCTGCTCCCCTCCACTTCCCACAGAGCATACATGGGCTCCAATCTGACAGTTCTGCACACTGCTGCCTTTGCTGAGGAGGAGCTGCCAAGACAGTGGGCATTAGGCAATACACCCAGTATTCCTACTTCTCAACCAAGACAACAGCCAAATGCCACCAGTGTAAAGCAAGCATCGAGTACTGAAGCATTTTCTCCTCAAAATGCATCAAATATTGAATCAACAAATTTGAAGCAGACAAGTTCCAAAGTACCAGATACCTCCCTTGTACCACATATTGTACTAAATGCTTTACAAATATTATCTCATTTGATGCTCACAACAACCACTCAAGATAAAGCTATTATTATCCCCAGTTTATGGCTGAGCAAAGTGTTTTACAAATTAGATGTACACATATTAGACATGCTTTTTCACATTTTTAAGTCTAAGTAAGCAATATGCCTTTAAAGATCTCTTTAAATAAACTTATACAAAAATATCATCAAGAAGTTTAGCCTACCATATTCTAGGGTAGAATTAAAAGGACTTAGTAAAGGGAAAAAGCTTCTTGTAGAAAGATCATTAGGGATTTTATAGATTAAAAATAATGACAATACATGTTAAACAACTGAACAAGAGATTAAGTAAAATGAATATTTGAAACTCAGAGAATTGGCCAAGAAAGGATTCTAGACCTCTATTTTTTGATAGTTGATACTTCAAGGCCCAGGAATTGTGGTTTAGCATGCTTAGCAAACACACATAGGGCACTTGAAAATATAATCAAAAGAATTAGCTTAAATCCAGTCTTGACCATAAGAAGCTCATTTATTCATGGGGTTTGGGACTCATATTAATGCAAAGGCAGATTCCTAGAATGTTCCATCATGCTTCCACTAATGGAAGCATATAATATAATGACAGGACATTTGTAAAGGTCAAGGTCTATACTATCCTCAATTAATCACAGAGGGCCCAGGCATCAGGTTTGAATCAATCCATTAATTTAAAATAATTCTGAATATAGAATTCATTCCTACTAGCTTGCAGTTGGGCAAGAGGAACGACTTGATTTCCTTAAGATGAATAATAGCTGATATATATGTAGGGTTTCTTCACAGCAATAGAACTGGCCTGATTTTTTTTTTTCTATTTGTCCCCACATATGGAATGTTCTTCCTCATCTCTGCCTACCAGCTTCCCTAACTTCCTCTTAGTCTCAATTTATATCTTATACTTTCACTTAAGCCTTCCCTAACTCCTTTTAATTCTCCCCCCCAAGTTTAAATTTATTATTTTTAATACACAATGCTTTATAAATCATGTTGGAAGAGAAAAATTAGAACAAAAAAGAACCATGGGATTGAAAAAAACACAGAAAAAAGAAATGAACATAGCATGTGTTGATTTACATTCAGTCTCTATAGTTTTTTCTGGATGCAGATGACATTTTCTGTACAAATTCTCTTAGAATTGCTTTGGATCATTGAATCACTGAGAAGAAAGTCTTTCATAGTTGATTTCACATTCTTGTTATTGTGTATATATTTCTGGTTCTGCTGTTTTTCTCAGCATCAGTTCATATAAATCTTTCCAGGCCTTTCTAAAATCAGCTTGTTCATCATTTTTATACAATAACAATATTTCTTCATATACTACAGCTTATTCAGTCATTCTCCAATTGATGGGATATACTCATTTTCCAATTCTTTATTACCACAAAAAGAGCTTGTACAAACATTTCTGCACATGTGAGTCCTTTTCCCTCTGTTATGATTTCCTTGAGCTATAGACCCAGTAATGGCACCATTGGGTCAAAGTGTATTCACAGTTTTATAACCCTTTGGCCAGAGTGCCAGATTGTTCTCCAGAATGGTTGTACATTTCATAATTCCATCAACAATACATTAGTGACCCAGTTTTCCCACATCCCAACATTTATTATTATCTTTTCCTTTCATCTTAGCCAATCTGAGAAATGTGAAGTGGTACTCAGAGTTATTTAAATTTGCATTTCTCTAACCAATAGTGATTTAGAGCATTTTTTCATATGATTATAGATGGCTTAAATTTTGTCATCTCAAAATTGCTCATATCCTTTGATCACTTATCAGTTAGGGAATTCCTCTTAACTCTTGTGTCTCTGAATTATTTTCTCTTTATCCAGTTTCTAGCTTGTTTAAACATATTTTTTGCTTGTTCTCTCTTTGTGAGCTCCTAGAGAACAATGGACTGTATTCTGCCCCATCTTTTTATGTCTCTAGTACTCAACACAGTACCTGGAACATAGTAGATATTTAATAAATGCTTATTGACTAATCAATTTGGCATCAGCTCTTATTGGTATTCTCTCTGCCATTTATTACCTACCTGTTTGACTTTAGTTTACAATAATTGGCCTTGGGTTTACAAATTTGGAAAATTAGTGGCTTAGATTAGATTACCTCAGAGATCATTTCCAGTAGTAGGAGTAGTTCCATCTATGAATTAGTCTGAGGTTGATGGAATAAATAGTTTTATGCTCATCTTATAGAAGTAGAAACTATTTTAGAGAGAGTGATTTGCCTAGCTATTCAGTTGCAGACCCAATACTTGAGTAGAGCTCTTATACCACGTCTATAACTACTATATCATCATAGCTTCCCTGGGCAGAATATGTCCCCATGAAGCTGTCCCCCAACGAAGAAGGAAGGTCCTGAAAGACTTTCAGAAACCTTGAAGGTTAGGAGAAGGAAGGAGATAAGGAAGTATTATTTATTAAACACCTACTGTATACTAAGTATTGTGTTACATGGTTTACAAATTTCCCATCTGATCCTCCCAACAACCTTAGCAGGTAAGAGCTATTATTATCCTCATTTTACAGTTGAGTAAACTGAGGCAGGCAGGTTAAGTGACTTGATCAGAATCACACAGATACTAAATATCTGAGGCTGAATTTGAATTCAAGTCTTCCTAAATCTAGGGCTAGAGTTCATTCCTCTCTATCACTTAGCTGCTTCTAGGAAAGCCATAAATATCAGAAAAGAAAGATCTATATATAAAAGCTGAAATATTTGCTTTTGTTTATCATTTAAGCCTAGAGAAGAGAAAGCTGAGGGTCAACTTAAAGAAATATATATATATATGTGTGTGTATATATATATTTATAAAAATAGGTATATGTGCATATATGTGTGTACATAAATGTGTATACATATATATGTGTGTGACCACATATATGTGAGCAAATGTATATGTGTGTATGTGTGTGTAACACTGTGAAGAGGGTGGTATCCAGTTATTTTCCATTTTCTTTTTTTAAAAATTTTTTTATTAAAGCTTTTTAATTGAAAAACATATGTATGAGTAATTCTTCAACAATGACCCTTACAAAGCTTTCTGTTACAAATTTTTCCCCCCTAGTCCCTACCCCTCCCCTAGATAGCAGGAAGTCCACTACATGTTAATTATGTTAAAATACTTGACAAATCGAATATGTCAATTTTCTTGACAACTAAGATTATTTAACAATAACATGGGTTATCCTGGAAAGTTGAACAAGGAAGGGATGGTAATTAAATTTATGCCATCCACAATAAAAGAGACTAAGGGAGAGCTCTGAACCAATGACACTTTATTAAAGAGTCCATGGTTCCTTCTAATGAAGTAGACCTCAGATCTTCCTCAGATCTGAGATGCTTCCTCCTTCCAGGGCCCTATTTTTATAGGACTAGATGTTCCATCATCCAAGAACAGCTACACCAAATACAAAATAATTCCTTTAATTTACATGTAACAAATAAACTAAAATAAGCAACATAATATGTCAGCAGAGTCATAAGTTGGTTTCATAAGGAATAACTCCACACAAGATGGACAGGCTTCTCCTTATTTGGGTAGGAGGAAATGCTACAAGTCTTCACAATCAGTGACCTAAGTGGTCATGAGATGGTCATCTACTCCTGTTGGTCAAGTGATTGGATCGGAGGTCCAAGAATATTTTTAGGTCCAAAAGTGTTTACATGTAGTTGTAATCTTTTCCCAGATGTTGCTGGTCACCATGACAAGGCAAAACAAGGGTGGAGAGCATTTAATTAACTTCCGATAGTTAAGCAAATGAACTAAGAATCTGTAGCTCACAGCCCTGGGGCTTTATATACAGAACTTTGATGGTTCCATCACATTAATCAATATTTATTGGAATATAGTAGGGTCCAAATGAATTGTTTCTCACAGGTTTAAGGGTGGTAGTAGAAGGATATTGAATATGCATTCCTGTCTAAATCAATCAATAAGCAATACAGTCCATGCTCTCAAGGACCTTCCATTCTTTTGACAATATAGTTACTCTTTCCACATCACAACTTTCCCTATTGTGGTTGAGCTATGTTGCAGGTCAGCATAAGAAAACAAAAGGGAATTGGCGGGGGGAGTTTTGTGGAAGCTATAGATGACTCACAAAGGCCAGTGGACAACACAGAGCTTATAACCAAATAATGTACTATAAACTCCCCCATTAAAAAGAAAGAAAAAAAAATTCAGACTTTTCCTTTTATATGAAAGGAGGGCCAAAAAATTTATGGAGACTTTCCAGATCACCAGGGTGCCAAACCCCTATCTCTTGTGATGTGGAAGGAATAGGTGTATAATATTGATTGGGGAGAAGTGCTTAGAGAGGAGAGTTTTGCACTAGGCAAACAATTTTGATGCTTATTGTGGTGGTGGTGGTGGTGGTGATGGTGAGAATCAGTGTAGTCATAGACCAACTAGGTTGCCACACATTTTCTAGTGTACAGAGGCAACTCAGACAGTATGCTCCCCATGCTGGCTAGACTCTGATGTTCTGGTAAATAGCTACTGAAGATGAAATATGGGCTTGGGATTTTTAGATATAGAGGGCAGAGGTGAGCATTGATCCTTACTCTAATCCACAACATTTCTGATCCATGACAAGTCCTCAAGATGAATGGATTAACTCCCCCAAGATAGGGAAGCCAGTTCTCTACTGAGCTGGGTCTGTAATTGGTGAAAAGAGATGATCAGTACAAGCCTATGGCAAGATATTTATAATATTAAGAAATTAATGAACCTGTGAATGGCTGAACACTGAAGGGATGACCTAAGATCAAAGGAATAGAAAAGGTGAGGCTAGAAGCTTTCAATTATTTTCTACAACCTATAATTTTATTGTCATTGTTATTTACAGCTTTGAATTGAAATATTTGGGGAATTTGCATAGATGACATTTTCTTACTTGGCCTGAGCTGACACTGATATTTGATCACTCATCTATTTTTTATTCAACAAACAGTTGAATTCAACAAAAAGTTGAATAAAAAACAAATAGGTCATCCAAAGGACCTAACAAATTGGTCTTCACACCTCTTTTCTAGGGCTACTTTCTTGTTTCCCAATTACACTACCTGACCTGGAGAACCATATCACAGTAGGACACCCAAAATCAGTAGGACCAAAATAAAGAGGTTATGGGCTGGAAAGCAGGGGGGAAGTGGAGTTCAGTGGGAATATTGTTTAGTGTGCCACACCTCCCCAGAATAAACACTTATTCATTTCTAAAATGTGGATAATTATTTTTGCACCATTTATCTCACAAGGTGACTGGGAGGAAAGTGCTTCACAAACTACAAAGCCTCATATAAAAGTCATCTCTCAGCAGGTACTTCAAGTCCCTGCAGTTCTAGGAAACAGCATGGGTAAACGATATACTCAGTACAAAGGTTACAAGAAAAGGCTGCTCAGTTTCATAAGTGATAGTAAATGCCCTTGTAGTTCATAGAGATAAGGAAACTAGATTGGTAACTCAATTTACCCAATATCACAAAGGTAAGTTAGACATTGAATTTAGGATTAGGAAAATTGATTATACTTCATTCTCTGAGGCTTTTCATGAGCTGCAAATCAGTGTCTTTATATGAAATACTTCTGGTGTCTTTATGTGAAGCACTTCTCACAATATAACTTGTCTTTCTGATGATGTATTGCCTATACTGTAAGCAAGAGTAGGGTCTTGACATAATGGGTGCTCAATAAATTTTTGTTTAGGAATGAAAATGGATGAATGATCAAATGCCATGCAGAAAAATTTCATACAATATTTTTAAAAAGACCAAAATAATGAGGACTCAATATTTGATTCACTATAAAAATTCTGGGAAAGTTGGATAATAGTATGGGAGAAATTAAATTTATAGCAATACTTCATACCTTATACAAAGATAAGATCCAAATAGATATGTCACTTAGATATAAAAAGGTCACATTCTGAACAAATTAGAGAAACTTGGAAAAATTATATACCAAAATTATGGATAGGAGAAAACTTCATGACTAAATAGAATTATAGAAAATAAGATAATTTTGATTGTATACAATTATATGATTTTGGCATAAACAAATATAATAAAGTTAATATTGCAACTAAAAATTTGCTTTGTAGCAATTTTCTCTGATAAAGTTTGCAAGATAAACAAGGAACTGGTTCTAATAAGCTTACCTTTCACTATCACTAGGAGAAAAATTGAAGGGGACAGAAAATTGATTAGTCTTAACCAAGTACTCCAAGAATCATTTATTATATATGTGCAAAGGATTTTGCTGGAAGTTAGAAAAAGATAGAGCAAAAAAAAAAAATCTGCCCTCAAGAAACTTACAGCCACACAGAAGGATATAAAATGCAAACAAGTAGATGTCTATATTTGCAGTGGTGGTGGTCCTTCCTTCTCAAAGAAAACAAATAGTGTAGGGAGGATGATGTTTTGAGCTTACAAGCAAATTAAATTTAAGTGAAGCAGGGCTGTGCAGAGTCTTCAGCCTTACTCTGTTTTCCAGTGTAGACAGAGTTCAGTGGCAAGACCTAGGTCAAGAAAACTGGGTAATGGCCTGGGATGCAGTGGAAGATCTTGGCCTTTTTTAAACTAAGGTCTTTCCCAGGTCTGATTTAATGATTAAAGGCTAGGTAAAACTTGAAGCAAAAAAATGGCCTCCTTTAACTTCCCAAAGGAATCAATCTGAGAGGGGAAGACCCTTGGGTTGCTGGCCAGAACAGAAACGATTGTTATTTATAATCATTTTAAATTATGAAAACCCCCCAAAAATGGCCTAGAGAGGCTTGAACTGGGACCTAGAGCCAAGTAGTCCATTTAAATCCCAATGGACTTTATCAAAGTCTAGTTTACCAGAGCTATATTTCAAGAAATCATGAATGAAAATTACATGAGGCAAAAGAGTCAATTGTCCCAGTACATTTTTAATAAAAAGAAAGATAGAATAAATAAATGAATGAATGAATGAATAGGAAAGGAAAGGAAAAATCTAACTTCAAATCCCAAGGTATCTCGTGAAATATAAAATTGAGGGAGGGAAAGGAGGAAAAGAAAGGGAAAGACTAATAGAAGGGAAAACAGAAGAATTAGAGGAAACGTGTAAAAAAGGGGGAGGGGCTCTCATGGAGGAAGGACTTTGAGGGAGGTGGTCATCAAAAGCAAAATATGGGGGAGGTGGGAAGAGAGAAAGGGGAAAGGAAAGAGAAAAACATAACTTTGGGTTAATAAGATGGCAGGAAATACAGAATTAGTTATTTTAACTGTGAATGTGAATGGGATGAACTCTCCCATAAAGCCGAAGTGGATAGCAGACTGGATTAAAAGCCAGAATCCAACAATATGTTGTTTACAAGAAACACATCTAAAGCATAGAGATACATATAGAGTGAAGATAAAGGGCTGGAGCAGAATCTATTATGCTTCAGGTGAACAAAAAAAAAAAAAAAAAAAGCAGGGGTACCAATCCTGATCTCAGATCAAGTAAAAGCAAAGATAGATCTAATTAAAAGAGATGAGGAAAGAAACTATATTTTACTAAAGAGTACTCTTGATAATGAAGCAATATCAATACTAAACATATGTGCCAAGTGATATAGCATCCAAATTCCTAGAGGAGAAATTAAGAGAGGTGCAAGAAGAAATAAACAGCAAAACTATACTAGTGGGGGATCTCAAACTTGCTCTCTCAGAATTAGATAAATCAAACCGCAAAATAAATAAGAAAGAAGTTAGGGAGGTAAACAAAATGTTAGAAAAGTTAGGTATGATAGATCTTTGGAGAAAATTGAATGGAAACAGAAGGGAGTTTACTTTTTTCTCAGTGGTTCATGGAATTTATATAACTATTGACCATGTGTTAGGGCATAAAAACCTCAAAATCAAACGCAGAAAGCCAGAAATGATAAATGCATTTTTTCAGACCATGATGCAATAAAAATCACATGTAATATAAGGCCAGGAGAAAATAGGCCACAAGTTAATTGGAAATTAAATAATCTAATCCTAAAGAATGAATGGGTGAAAGAGCAAATTATAGACACAATCAATAATTTCATCCAAGAGAATGACAATAATGAGACAACATACCAAAATTTGTGGGATATGGCCAAAGCAGTTATAAGGAATAATGTTATATCTCTAGATGCTTACTTGCATAAAATAGAGAAAGAGAAGATCAATGAATTGGGCTTACAATTAAAAAAAAATCTAGAAGAACAAATTAAAAACCCTCAATTAAATACCAAATTGGAAATTCTGAAAATAAAAGGTGAGATTAATAAAACTGAAAATAAGAAAACTATTGAATTAATAAATAAAACTAAGAGTTGGTTTTATGAAAAAACCAACAAAATAGATAAGCCTTTAGTTAATTTAATTAGAAAAGGGAAATAGGAAAATCAAATTGTTAGTCTCAAAAATGAAAAGGGAGAACTTTCCACCAATGAAGAGGAAACTAGAGCAATAATTAGGAGTTACTTTGCCCAACTTTATGCCAATAAATTTGATAATCTAAATGAAATGGAGCAATATCTACAAAAATATAGATTGCCCAGGTTGACAGAAGAGGAAATAAATTATTTAAATAGCCCCATTTTAGAGAAAGAAATAGAACAAGCAATTAATCATCTCCCTAAGAAAAAATTTCCAGGACCAGATGGATCTACATGTGAATTCTACCAAACATTCAAAGAACAATTAATTCCAACACTATATAAACTATTTGAAATAATAGAGAAAGAAGGGGTACTAGCAAATTCCTTCTATGATACAGATATGGTGCTGATAGCTAAACCAGGTAGAGTGAAAACAGAGAAAGAAAACTATAAACCAATTTCCCTAATGAATATTGATGCAAAAATTTTAAAAAAGATATTAGCAATGAGATTACAGAAAGTCATCCCCAGGATAATACATTATGACCAAGTAGGATTTATACCAGGAATGCAGGGCTGGTTCAATATTAGGAAAACTATCAGCATAATCAATTATATTAATAACCAAACTAACAAAAATCATATGATTATCTCAATAGATGCAGAAAAAGCATTTGATAAAATCCAA
Organism: Myrmecobius fasciatus; assembly: GCA_023553655.1. Taxonomy (NCBI): domain Eukaryota; kingdom Metazoa; phylum Chordata; class Mammalia; order Dasyuromorphia; family Myrmecobiidae; genus Myrmecobius; species Myrmecobius fasciatus. Next base: position 15,272 of record JAJPUD010005637.1, on the reverse strand, counting down.
TACCATTCCTATTAAAAACACTAGAGAGTATAGGAATAAAGGGGCTTTTCCTTAAAATGATCAGTAGTATCTATTTAGAACCATCAGCAAACATCATATATAATGGAGATAAAATAGACCCATTTCCAATAAGATCAAGACTGAAACAAGGCTGTCCATTGTCACCATTACTATTTAATATTATATTAGAGATGTTAGCTTTGGAAGTAAGAGAAGAAAAAGAGATTAAGGGAATTAGAGTAGGTAATGAGGAAACCAAATTATCACTCTTTGCAGGTGATATGATGGTATACTTAGAGAACCCTAGAGACTCAATTAAAAAACTACTGGAAACAATTCACAACTTTAGCAAAGTTGCAAGATACAAAATAAATCCACATAAATCATCAGCCCTTTTATATATTATCAACAAAATTCAAAAGCAAGAGATACAAAAAGAAAGTCCATTCAAAATAACTGTCAATAGTATAAAATATTTGGGAATCTATGTGCCAAGGAAAAGTCAGGAACTATACAAACTAAACTACAAAACACTTTCCACACAAAGTCAGATCTAATCAGTTGGGAAAATATCAAATGCTCATGGGTAGGCTGAGCGAATATAATAAAAATGACAATACTACCCAAATTAATTTACTTATTTAGTGCCATACCAATCAAACTCCCAAGAAATTATTTTACAGACCTAGAAAAAATAGTAGCAAAGTTCATTTGGAAGAATAAAAGGTCAAAATTTCAAGGGAATTAATGAAAAAAATGCTGATGAAGGTTGCCTTGCTGTACCAGCTCTAAAACTATATTATAAAGCAGCAGTCATCAAAACCATTTGGTACTGGCTAAGAAATAGAGTAGTAGATCACTGGAATAAGATAGGATCACAGGACTAACTAGGCAATAACTATAGCAATCTAGTGTTTGATAAACCCAAACACCCCAGCTTCTGGGATAGGAATTCACTATTTGACAAAAATTGCTGGGGAAATTGGAAACTAGTATGGAAAAAATAGGGCTTGACCCACACCTAACACCATGTACCAAGATAAGATCTAAATGGGTTCATGATTTAGACATAAAGAGTGATGTTATAACCAAATTAGAGGAACATAGGATAGTTTATCTCTCAGACCTGTGGAGAAGGAAGGAATTTGTGTCCAAAGGACAAGTGGAACTCTTAATTGAACACCAGATACATAATTTTAATTATATTAAGTTAAAAAGTTTTTTTTCAAAAAAAAACTAATGCATACAAGATTAGGAGGAAAGCAATAAATTAGGAAATCATCTACATTTAAGGGCCCTGATAAAGGCCTCATTTCTAAAGTATATAGAGAATTATCTCATATAAGAATTCAAGCCACTCTCCAATTGATAAATGGTCAGAGGATATGAATAGACAATTTTCAGATGAAGAAATTAAAACTATTTCCAGGCATATAAAAAGGTGCTCCAAATCACTATTGATCAGAGAAATGTAAATTAAGACAACTCTGAGATACCACTACACACCTGTCAGATTGGCTAAGATGACAGGAAAAGTAATGACAAATGCTGGAGGGGATGTGGGAAAACTGGGACACTGATACATTGTTGGTGGAACTGTGAACGGATCCAATCATTCTGGAGAGCAATTTGGAACTATGCTCAAAAAGTTATCAAACTGTGTATACCCTTTGACCCAGCAGTGTTTCTATTGAGTTTATATCCCAAAGAGATCTTAAAGGAAGGAAAAGGACCCACATGTGCAAGAATGTTTGTGGCAGCCCTTTTTGTAGTGGCTAGAAACTGGAAACTGAATGGATGCCCATCAATTGGAGAATGGCTGAATAAATTATGGTATATGAATGTCATGGAATATTATTGTTCTGTAAGAAACAACAAGCAGGATGATTTCACGGAGGCCTGGACTTATATGAACTGATGCGTAGTGGGATGAGCAGAAGCAGGAGATCATTATACATGGCAACAGCAAGACTATATGATGATCTATTCTGATGTGCATAGTTCTCTTCAACAATGAGATATTTCAAACTAGTTCCAATTGTTCAGTGATGAGGAAAGCGATATACACCCAGGGAGAGGCCTATGGGATTTGAGGGTGGATCACAACATAGCATTTTCATGCTTTCTATTAATGTTTGCTTACATTATGTTCTCCTCAGACTTCTTTTTTCTTATAGATCCAGTTTTTCTTGTCTAGCAAGATAGCTGTATAAATATGTATACACATAAAAAAAGAAGAAAAGCACAATATTATTCCCTGTGTGAATAGAGGGAGGAGGAAATAGGAAAAAAAAGAGAAAACATCAATGAAGAGGACCTAGATATGGGCACATTGGATAATAAACACTCAGATCAAGGCTTATGATCTAAAGAATGCAAGAGGATCTGCCATCTCTTATATTTTACTTTGTGAAAAAATGAAATAATATTCTTTAAATATTAAAAAATGGCTCTAATCAATTCTGCTTGCTTAAGAAATAATTAGGTATATGTCTTCAGATAGGGATAGACCAACAAGGAGGCAAGATGAAAAGAAACACTTGATGATTGCTAGAGAGGACTCCTGTTCATGTTGAGACAGATGCTGGATAGTGCCTGGTTATTTGTATAAGATTAACCCTGACTTCCTCCAGTTTATTCATTTCTAGGTTTAATATTTCAATAGGTCTATAATCTCATCATTATGGGTTCTACTACCACCTTTGAAGGTAGCAACCCAATCAAAACTTTCTAGTTCCACTCAATTCCAACTTCAGTTGTTTTTTTTGTTTTGTTTTGTTTTGTTTTGCTGAGGCAATTGAAGTTAAGTGACTTTCCCAGGGTCACACAGCTAGGAAATGTTAAGTGTCTGAGGTCAGATTTGAACTCAGGTCCTCCTGACTTAAGGGCTGGTGCTCTATCCACTGTGCCACCTAGATGACCCTTCAACTTTAATTTTCTGTAATTCTTCCATCTATATCTGCCCCAAGTATTAGAGAATTCTTTTGGTTCTTTTTAATAATCTGTGTTTAGCCTGGTCCTAGGACCATATAATTCTAAGATTCATAGTCCAGATAAAGAAATAGTGTCTCATCTTTTTTAAATCTTTTTTTTGAGACTTTATGATAAGGAAATGGAGATGTTTATTCACAAGACAAGAGTTAGAACTATTAAAGTGGGGGGGAGTAACTTTTTTGTTGCTGTTGTTGTTTGGGGTTTTTTAATTCAGCTGTGCCAGATTGCTCTGACAGTATATGTACTCATCTCTTCCAAGAAGAATAAAAATTAGACATGATCTCCAGACCATGTGAGAGATGCACAAGTCAGTTGACTACAACATATTACCAACAATGACTTGAGGGCAAGGGATGGCACATTAGATGTTATCAATGACTTGTAAAACAAGTAAATGAGTTGAGAGAACTTTTTTGAAAATTTATCAAAGAACTGATTTTTTTTCTGAAAAACTTTTATGAGAAGTTTTTAGAAACATGTGGACAAGAATCATAGATGTAAGAAGTAATGGATGGGTCTGACCAGTAAGTATGTTCACATCAAGAAAAACTTAGGGTGTGAATTTAGTATATTCCATTGTTTTTACTGTATTAATTTTATTAATCTTACTGTTTATCAGTATTATAAATCCTAACTTTTGCAAACAAATTCATAAAAAAGATGTGTTTCTACCAAAAGATTCTTATTTCCCAGATCCCCAAAGTTATCCAATACTAACAACAAACTAATAACAAAGTGAAAAAAAGATTAACATTGTAAAAATGTCCTTAATTTGCTATATAGCTAGAATTAAATAATTTCATTTTCTATACTTGCTATTTTAATGGGCGGAAAAATGTGATCATTACACACCTACCCAGACTGATTATATGAAGTAGTAACACATGATAAGGTTTTCACATGTTAAAAAGAAATAACATGCTATTATGAGATGTGAACAATCCTCTAATTGAGTCAAGAATGAATCAGTATTATTGCCTGAGCAAATAAATTAGCCAGGTCTCTGGGAACTCGAAGTAGCTACACCCTGAGTGAATGAATGACTGAATAGCTATACCCTGAATGAATTTAAGTAGTTCCAGAGTAGTAAATAGTCCAAAATTGGGAGCTTCTTATGGAGGTGGGGAAGAAAGAGATTACTTTCTCTTTCCTGTGACATTAACAATACTCTCTAATAGCAAAGTGAGAGCTCGCCACCAAACAATTCTAGAGGTTATCAGTTTAAGAGAATTCAAAAGACAACTAAATAAGTAGAAACATATTCTAGACACACACAAATAGAGAAATGTGGTCAGTAGACAAGGAAAACCTCTTCAAATAATGTGATGATCTATGGCATCATAGATCAAGCTATGGGAAAGATACAGATCCTAGGAACTCAGCTGAACAACCTGAGAGGATGCCAGACCCAAAAGGAGCTACATGAGAACTCTCCAAAGAAAGCACTTCAGTACAAGGAATTTTGAATTGCTTTTGCTAGACAGGGACCTTATTACATGTGTCTCACTAATATTGTACTATAAGTTTGATGTCACCCTTCCCAATGTGTATTTGTGGGAAAGTGGGAAACATCAAGTCTTTTTTTCAAGAAGTGCTGTATTTATTACCTATCTTCTGGTGCAATAGACATTTTGGGTGGAGGAAGGTTGGTCCTATTACTCCAACACTTTACAGATAGCCCTTTGCCAGCCCAGACCTACTAGAACAAGCTAGGTAGTAACCTAAGGTTGTATATTGTAGTACTTAAGTATTTTTCTTTCTTTTTTTTTCTTTGCTGAAGCAATTGGGGTTAAGTGACTTGCCCAGGGTCACACATAGCTAGGAAGTGTTAAGTTTTTGAGGCCAGATTTTAACCCAGGTCCTCCTGATTTCAGGGCTGTGTTCTATCCACTGTGCCACCTAGCTGCCCCTACTTATATATTTCTTAACCATTTAAGTATAAATTTGTGCTAACATTTTTATTAGTTTCCTATATTTTTTTCATGTGTCACTGAAGAAGTTATTGAGTATTGTGTCCTAACTACAATTTTCTCATAAGTTCTGTGAGCCTTGGTATGTGATTTTGCATAGTGATTTTTGAGAACATGTCTCATTATAGCAGAACGGATTGCAATATACATTTTGGGTTATAGACTAGTGTTCTGCATACTGATTTCAAAGAGCAGCCAAACTGACATTTTCATTCTAGAATGAGTCCCCTCAGATCAGGGGTTCAATTCTTTTCAAAGACTGGCTCCTACTCTTTCCATACACTTTAGTGTTTCTGTAAAAAAAAAATTGCGAGCATAGAATAACCCATTCAAAACTATTATTCCTGCAATTAACCTTTGGATATTCATTTTAAAAGTGCAATTTATCTTCATTGAGCAATTTAATTTGGCATGGATCCATTGAACACTGGGACTTAGAAGTGGACTACTGTGATTTTAACAGAACGTACTCCTGTTCTTTTTCATTATTCTTTCTTCAGATATGCTATTTGCCTTAGAAGTGAGTTTCGTAAATAAAGAAGATTTATTTGTCCAAGATGATTCTTCTTTTCTTTTTTCTTTTTTTTACATTCTTTTTTTTATTAAAGCTTTTTATTTGTATAACATATGTATGGGTAGTTCCCCAGCATTGATCTTTACAAAACTTTCCATTACAAATTTTACCCCCAGTCCCTTCCCCTCCCCTAGATGGCAGGTCTTCTTTTCCTCAAATAGAGGAATTGAATGGCATTCTCAATGGTCTTCTAATTGAAACATCAAATTTCACTTGGGTGGGGCTCACTGCTAAAGGAAAGATTAACTTAATCTACAATTTGGAACCAAAAGGCCTAAATTCTAATCTCTACTCCACCAGGGATTCACCTAGGAGAACCTTACATTCTTCACCTGTAAAATAAGGAGATTGGATGAAATGTCACCTAATATCTCATCCAACTATATATAAGTGCAATTATTTTGTACAACTATAAGTTTTCTATTCTTTTTCATAAGGAATAATTCATTTGGACCCCTATTCTATTCCAATTAGTATTAATCAATTTGCTAGAATTATAGCAAAGTTCTGCATATAAAGTCCAAGACCTGTGAATTGTAGATTCTCAATTCACTTGCTTAACTAAAGAAAATGAATTCAGAAAGCTCATCACCTTTGTTTTTCCTTGTCATGGTGGCCAAGTCCAGCATATCAGATATTACAATTATATGAAAAGTACCCCAAAATATTTTTGTGTCTCTGGTTCAATCACTTGTCCTACAAGAGCAGATGGCCATCTTATAACTATTTAAGTCGCAGGCTATGATAGATTGTATTTCTTCTGACTTCTGACTCTGACACCCAATAGATCATGCTGCCTGTCATATTATAGTTTACTAATTGTTAATTACCATTAATTCAACCTGTTTTAGTCTTACCTGAGGGAAGGGAAGGGAAGGGAAGACTTGTAAACTAGATTTGTGAACTCTTTTAGGTAAGTGATTCAGATTTTTTTTTTTATACTTTCCATATGTAGCACAGGACTGGATTTCTCATTCATCTTAACTATATTTCTTTGGTAGGTGGCAAGCATGCATCATCCCAATTCTAAAAATTGGAAAATAAGCAATTTATTAGAGTTTGAGTCAAAGAAGGGTAAAATCAGCAAAATATAATAGGAGCATAAAAATCAGAATTTGAAATATACATATTTTTCTTTTTTTTAGACAATTAGTATTAAGTGACTTGCCTGAGGGTCACAAAACTAATAAGTATCAGAGGTCAGAATTGAACTCAAAACTTCCCTAATCCAAAGTCAGTACTTAATTCACTATGCAATCTGCTTGTCTCTTGAAATATATACCTTAAAATGCCATTGGAAGAGATGGTCAATTTCTCTTTGTCCATTCTCTCATTTTTCCTTTCTTTATATAATCTTCTTTCTTTGTTCTTTCCTTTTTTTCTTCCTTTTTTCCCTTCCTTCCCTTTCTCCTATTTCTCTCTGACTCTTTTTCTCTTTATTTTCATTCTAGGCCTTCATAGGCTGATGGATTAAACAAAAATATTGAGAGGCAGCCACTTAAAACCAAATGTCTGCAAACTACTTTGTCTAAATGATTGTCTAAATGTTTTTTGGTAGAATTCACCAGAGTAGTTTTTTAAAAGATTCTTAGTTTGGTCTCACAGCTTGATTATTATGTTTTCTGTGATGTCTTGAAAGTGAAAAGTATGAATAAAAATTCTATGTGAGCTTAATTTGGAAGTCATTCAGAAATCTCAGCTATAATTAAGTAAATCAGGTGGGAATAATCAAATATGAGTTTTAACATAAGACTTGTTAGATAAGCTATACATTTTTTTTAAAAAATCTGATACGTGATTCAAGGTTTTATTGCATAATATCCATTTCTAGGAATTACTTTCCAACAATGAAAATATTCTGCTAAAAGATGATTACCAGTACAAGTCTCAACAACAAATAAGTTGTACATAAACAGGAACACCACTCCTTGTATAATACTCATATTACAACTTTCCAAATATTTTAGGTATTTTGTTCTTATTTTTTTGTAGGCACTAACTTACATATATTTTTCATAAATGTACTATAAATTTAATGACCATTGACAAATGCATTCAAATTCATAAATAAATAATTTTTTAAAGATTACATATGAAACCGCAAACTTCTATAGCAGGGACTGAACCACAGAGACATGAGGCAGCGTAAATATCACCGGATTTATATGATCTAGACTGACCCATGTTATTTCTTCAAGGAAGATTGACTATGATTAGACAATTTCTCTTGCTACTATCTTCAGATGTATTTAGGTTAGAATTATACCTTCTATTTCAGACATTTATTATCTAGAACTCATGAGGGGATCTAGACGAAAAAAAATTACTCAAGATAGAAAGTAGTCTCACCACAGACTGAGAGCGTGACAATTCACCCTCAGCCATCTTAGTTCCTCTTCCATCAAAAGATTTTTTTTATTTTATTTGCATAACATATGTGTGGGTAATTCTTCAACAGTAACCCTTACATAGCTTTCTGTTACAAATTTTTCCCCCCAACTTCCCCACCCCTTCCCTAGATGGCAGGATATCCACTACATGTTAATTATGTTAAAATATTGGCAAATCGAATATATGTATACATATTTCCAAACTTATCATTGTTGTGCAAGAAAAATCTTATCTACACAAACGATATATCAGATAAAGGAAACACAATGTAAGCAAACATCAATCAAAGAGTATGAGAATGTTATGTTGTGGTCCACATTTCGCATCCCTCTCTCTGGGTGTATATGGCTTTCTTCAGTGAACAATTGGAGGTGGTTCATCAAAAGATTTTTACACAAGTGATAACTGTAGATACTGAGCAAAGATATTTCTTCTGAAGCATATAGTACAAAAGTAATGGGGGAAGTTGAACAGATTTAGAAGCTAGAGTACACAAGAGTAAAGGAACTCTGAAACTCAGTTAAAAATGGAATCTCAGATTAACCAATAAGAAAACTATTTCATCTGAGATGTCTGCTCTTAGCAGGGTGGAATCACTGCAAACCAAGGGACATGTTCGGGTGCCAAATTTATCCTCATGTTTGGTAAGGCACTGAGGGCTACTATTAGTCACTCAGAGTCTACCCTTTGACTTCTTTTTCCCATCTCTACTTCTCTTTCCCATAAGCCATTCAGCCAATCAGAAATCACATCTCCTTCCCTTACATAATATTCAGCATCAGAGGGCTATCTATTAGAGAATCTACCATCTGAATAGAGAGGGGATTATACTTCTATTATTTATACCTTGATACAAAATATTAATGTCTATTAATTTTAACAAGAAAGCAACATTACTGTTGTTGTTGTTGTTGTTGTTGTTGTTTGCTTTCATTTCCCTTTCTGAATCTTTTCTTTTTTTGCTTTTATATATAATATGGTCTTGACCTTATCCACAGGCATTGAGTTCATGGTGAAGTTGAAAGATACGGACTGCCTTCATGTTCTGAACAATGGAATGCAAGGGGCTATCATGTTCTAAGTCATATTGTGAGGTTTATTTAAGAAAAATACATTTACATCCTTTGAAAAGATTTGATCTTGATTGACTTGCATGATAAGAATTATCCATATTTGGGATAGATTGGAATGACCTGGTAATTTCCCAAAGAATCTGATAGTGACAATAAGACAGTGTCTCTAGTGTGTCCAGATATATCAGTTCTTAGCAACACATTAGCCCTAATTGGAACCAATTCTAATTCCTATTAATTGGAATCAATTTTATTCTTGATCTAGAATGGTCAAAACAAGCTGGATTCCAATACCTGCATGCTTTCATTATCTATATGGAAGCCATACAGGAAAACAGAGTCAGGTGAACCTCAAATGCTGAACCTCAAAAAAGCACTTAACATTCAATTTCATAAATAGATCCTGAGAAATTTTAGTATATCCTAATTTCCATAAAAAATGGAAAAAAGTATTTCAGGTGGAAACTCGGCAAGAGAACAGATTCAAAATACAAGTGGGATGAGATTTATACCCAAGAAAAAAAATCACAAAATCCACCACACTGGCCTTGACCATTGTGGGAACGAACATTCTCAGAAGATTGTGCTGGAAAATGCAAGCCATTTAATAAATTGATCAAAATGGATAGACTCAGAGACTATTTTAAAGACTTGATTGTCAATGGTATCATCACAGAATCCAACAGTTAGATAATAGTGAGGCACACATATATGTAGACTACAAGAGTTTTAACAAGATAACAAAAGAATATGAGTATATCATACCTAGAGCTCAGGGTCCTGAAATGTGTTACAGTGAATTTTTAGTGTTGGACTTGCCAAGTGGTATTTACCAGATTCTTGTGGATAAAGACAAAGAGCAGACTGCTTTCATTTGCTCAATTGTACTTTATCAGTGTTAATTTATGCCTCAAGGCATCTTGAAAGTACCTGCCATTGTTCAGCAACTATTACAGAAAGTAGTTGGAACTATGAACTTCATTCAATATTGGTGTACTTGAATTCAATATTATTTTAAAAAGATTTGGAGAGGAATTTCTGATAAAAGTGATGAATAAGTTAGAAGAAAATGATACCACTGAAGCTTTCAGTTGAAAAGTACAATCTTGCAGTTTTGATAATGCTTTGCACTTTTAGCTTAGTCAAATTCAAAGGACCTCAAGATCTAAGGACTTTTCCAAGATTTGCTGATTTCTATACATTTGGTAAACATTATGCTGCTATTGCTGAAAGACTGCATGACCTCACTCACAATGAAACCCTTCATTATCAAATTATTTCTTTCTTGTGATTTAGCCCAATTCAGTTACAGAGATAACTCATAACCTTGATTTTGCAATCACCTAGAAATGTGTCACATCTATGCTCAGAAACTCTTAAATTTCTTTATTTCATCACAATCTGTTGTCATTCACTACCCCCTCTACCTTGTGACCTTTAACCCTGTTTTTTATTCTTGCTATCATCTCTAATTATTTCATTTCATGGTTATCATCCTTATACAGGCTCTTCTACATTCCTTTTTCCGCATTTACCTTTAGCGAACCAGTTTGGTTCTATACTGTTGTTTGTCTTGAATTTTTAAGCTCTTTATCATATTTCTGATCTTGTTCTGCCAAGCCTGAGCCTTAGATTTCTCTCTCCATCCAACCACATGCCCTCATTCCTATTCCTATGTTGCTGATTAAAATTTAAAAAATAAATTAAATGATGGAATTGTGTTGATCAGGTCCACTGAAAATTTATGCATAAAGTCAACTGGGTCCTCAATGTAGCATAATAATTCTTTTATACCCTCCAAATCAATTCATTTAGTATCACAAAGAGTGATATTATAAGCAAATTAGTAGAACAAGTTCAGTCTACTCTCAGATCTGTAGAGAAGAAAGGAATTTAAGGCCAAAGAAAAACAAGAGTAAATTATGGAATGCAAAATGGTAATTTTGATTATATTAAATTAACAAGGTTTTGTACAAATAATCTTCAATGCAGAGAAGATTAGAAGGTGAAAATAAATTTTACAACTAAGGGTTCTTATAAAAACCTCATTTCTAAAATATAGAGAGAATTGACTCAAATTTATAAGAATACAAGCCATTCTCCAATTGATAAATGGTCAAAGGACATAAACAACTTTCAGATGAAGCTACTCACATGAAAAAAAGTTCTAAATCACTTTTGATTAGAGAAACACAAATTAAGACAACTCAGAGGTACCACTACACATTTCTCAGATTGACTAAGATAACAGGAAAAGATAATGACAAATGTCGGAGGGAATGTGGGGAAACTGGGACACAAATGCATTATTAATGAAGTTGTAAAGTGATTCAATCATTCTGGAGAGCAACTTAGAAGTACACCCAAAGGACCATCAAACTGTGCACACTATTTGATACATCAGTGCCCACTGGTTCTATATCCCAAAGAGATCATAAAAAAGGGAAAAAGACTCCCATGTGCAATTTTTTTTTTGTAGTGGCAAGAAACTGGAAACTGAATGGATGTCCATCAGTTGGAAAATGGCTGACTAAGTTTTGGCATATAAATGTTATGGAATATTATTGTTTAATAAGAAACAATCAGCAGGATTATTTTAGAAAAGCCTGGAGAGGCTAAGTGAAATGAGGAGAATGGAGAGGACATTGTATAGAGCAACAAGATTATATGATGATCAACTCTGGTGGACATGGCTCTTTTCAACAATGAGATGATTCAGGCCAATTACAATAGACTTGTGATAAAGAGAACCATCTACATGCAGAAAGAAGCTTGTAGAGACTGAATATGTATCACAACATAGCATTTTTACCTTTTCTGTTGTTGTTTGCTTGCTTTTTTTTCTTTTGCATTTTTTCTTTTTTGATCTGATTTTTCTTGTGAAACATAACAAATGTGGAAATATGTACAGAAGTGCACATATTTAGCATATATTGGATTACTTGCTATCTAGGGAAGAGGAATGAAAGGAGGGGAGGGAGAAAAATTTGGAACACAAAGTTTTGCAAGGATGAATGTTGAAAATTATCTTGGCATGGATTTTTTTTTTGTTGTTGTTGAGGCAATTGTGTTTAAGTGACTTGCTCAAGATCACACAGCTAGGGAATGTTAAATGTCTGAGACCAGATTTGAACTCAGGATCTCCTGACGTTAGGACTGGTGCTCTATCCACTAGCACCACCTATCTACCCCTTTCTTATGCATTTTGAAATAAATAGCTACTAATAACAAGTAAGTAAATAATATTCCTATTGCTAAAAAAGGCATAGGAATGACAATGATGATTAAAACATTTATCTAAAACAAAGAGCTATTATCATTTGAAATGGAGAAACTTGAGAAGCTTTCCCAAATGGATCAAAAGTGAAAGATTACAACTGTTTTTACTATTTCTTCATATTATACTAGAAATTGTAACTATTACCTAAGAAAAAAATGTAAGTAAAATGAGGAAATCCACATAAGCCAAAAGGAAACAAATTTATCTCTATTTGCAGACAATATGATTTACTTAGAGAATCTTAGAAGATCAACAAAAAATTAACCAAGACTTAAATAAAGTAGCAGATAAAAATAAAACAATAAAAACCATAAGTGTTTCCATATATTAGCTACAAAACAAAATCTGGAGCTTATAAATGTGTGAATTGGTCCAACCATTCTATAAAACTTTGAATTATGTAAGAAAGTATGCAAATGTTTTGTATAATCTTTAATACAGGGATACTACTGTGAGGTTTATACTTCATGAAAATCAATGACAACAAGAAAAGACATCAATATGAAATATTCACAGAAGCATCATATTTATAATAAAATCCAAAACCAAATTATGTGTCTAAATACTTAAAAAGGTGGCATAAATTATAGCATACAATTAAGACAACTCTGAGATACCACTACACATTTCTCAGATTGAATAAGGTAACAGGAAAACTGGGACATACATGCATTATTATATATTAAATATGAAGAATTCAGAAACATTAAAACACATGTATGAAATTATATACAGTGAAAAGCAGAGTAAAAGACTACTATACACAAAGAAAATATTTTATACCTAATTTTGCTTTTCTTGTTTACTTGTAGATGGTTCATATGTACATAAATCTGATAATCAATATTTTCTGCATTCTTTTAATTTTTTTATAGAATTTCTTTTAATATGTAGATCATGTATCACTTTGACTTTATCTTGATAAATGCTGGAAAATTTATGCCCAGTTTCTGCCATACAAAAGCTGCCTTGATTATTAGTGTTTAAATGAAATAAGTTCAGGAGAATTCTTGTGTATTTGAGGGAATATCATCAGTGGGGGATGGAGCCATTTACAGAGAGGCTATATATCCCAAACCCCCTTAAAAATATTGAAGAACTCTGGTGGAAAGTTGAAATCTAACCTATCCACTCTTCTAGCCAGAGAGGATTGAGGTAGTTAAGGTTAAATATTAATATTGATTTTTAACATCAGTGATACTATATGGCTGCAATTCTTTAAACACTAGGGACACTTTACTCTCCAAACTGTACCCTGGAACTCTTCTACTATGTTCCAGTTCTTCATTCTGAACCTTCACTCTGCCCTAGAATTAATATATTGAAAATACCCAGACCCTACAGCCTCTCTCTCTTTTTTGATTTCTCCCAGAAGCTCCAGATAAGGAAGGTACCCAGGCCATTTATGTCTCTTTTGTCTTCAGGATGAACTCTGGACATTCCCCAGTTTTGTTTCTCTCCCCATTCAGCTTACTTTTATGTAACCTTCCCCTTTATGTTCCTTGAGGGTAATGGCTGTTCTTGTTTCTACTTGTATTTGTATTCCAAGTACTTAGTACAGTGTTTGGTAGAGAGTAAGCATTAAATAAGTGCTAGTTGACCAGATAAATAATGGGCTACAACTCAGGAAATAACATAATAGATATCATCCAGGAAATATATTATTAGAAAGGAAAATAGGCCATCTATGTAGGGAGATTAACAGATAATTTCAATTGGTACCCATGAAAAGTTAAAGGGATTACTTTTAGTACATTAAGTTTATATCTCTCAGATTGGCTAAAATGACAGGAAAAGATAATGACGGATGTTGGAGGGGATGTAGGAAAACTGGAACACTGATACATTATTGGTGGAATTGTGAACAGTTCCAAGTATTCTGGAGAATAATTTGGAAATATGCTCAAAAAGTTATCAAACTTTGTATCCCTTTGACCCAGCAGCATTTCTACTGGGCTTATATCCTAAAGAGATTTTAAAGGAGGGAAAGGGACTCACATGTGCAAAAATGTTTGTGGCAGCCCTTTTTGTAATGGATGGAAACTGGAAACTGAATGGATGCCCATCAACTGGAGAATGGCTGAATAAATTATGGTATATTAATATTATGTAATGTTATTGTTCTGTAAGAAATGATCAGCAGGATGATTTCAGAGAGGCCTGGAGAGACTTGCATGAACTGATGCTAAGTGAAATGAGCAGAACAAGGAGATCGTTGTACACGGCAACATCAATATTATACAATGATCAATTTTGATGGACATGGCTCTTCTCAACAATGAGATGACTCAGACCAATTTCAATGATCTTGTGATGAAGAGAGCTATCTGCACCCAGAGAGAGGAGTGTGAGAACTGAGTGTGGTTCACAACATAGCATTTTCACTCTTTTTGTTGTTTGCTTTCATTTTATTTTTTCTCATTTTTCCCTATTTGATCTGATTTTTCTTGAATAGCAAGATAAATGTATAAATTATAAGCATATATTGGAAAAAATTCTGCCACTCTTAAAAAAAAACCATTAAGTATATCCTTTTGAGATGCTTTGTGGACAAGTAAGACATAGAACATGAATAGAATATGGAATAGATACTGTGATTTGCACTACCAGAAGGACAATCCATATTGATGAAATTCAGTATTAAAATAAGTCACTTCCCAAAATATAACTGTGAGTTCTTGGAGTACTGGAATATGTACTGTTCCTTCCGGGGGTGGAGCCATGGTGGCGGAGATCAGACAGGATTCTCTGTAACCTCCTCTAACCTCCCCTCAAACCAACAAAATATGAAGCCTCTAGACTGATTCTGAAGCAAAAAAATCCACAATATCCGGAGAACAACACGATTGTAGAAGAAGATACTCTGGAAGAACCTCAAAACAGGTCTGTTTTAATGGGGCAGGGGGTGGCCTACTGAACCCAGACTGCAGCACAGGGAGACCAGGGCAGGGAGCTGGAGCAGGGAGCTGGAACAGGAGTCAGAACAGGAG
>JAJPUD010005636.1:119707-152548 GCA_023553655.1 Myrmecobius fasciatus | reverse complement strand
ATGCATCAGTGTCCCAGTTTTCCCACATCCCTTCCAACATTCGTCATATTTTGCTGTCATTTTAGCCAATCTGACAGGTGGGTAGTGGTACCTCAGGGTTGTCTTAATTTGCCTTTCTCTGATCAATAGTGATTTGGAGCACTTTTTCATATGACTACAAATAGTTTTAATTTCATACTCTGAAAATTGTTTGTTCATATCCTTTGACCATTTATCAATTGTAGAGTGGCTTGAATTCTTATAAATATGAGACAATTCTCTATATATTTTAGAGATGAGACCTTTATCAGAACCCTTAAATGTAAAGATGATTTCCCAATTTATTGCTTCCCTCCTAATCTTGACTGCATTGGTTTTGTTTGTACAAAAACTTTTTAACTTAATATAGTCAAAATTATCTATCTGGTGTTCAATTAAGAGTTCCAGTCCTTCTTTGCACATAAATTTATTCCATCTCCATAGGTCTGAGAGGTAAACTATACTACATTCCTCTAATTTAGTTATAATATAACTCTTTATATCCAGATCATGAACCCATTTAGATCTTATCTTTGTATGTGGTGTTAGATGTGAGTCAAGCCCTAATTTCTTCCACACTAGTTTCCAATTTTCTCAGCAGTTTTTGTCAAATAGTGAGTACTTATCCCAGAAGCTGGGGTCTTTGGATTTATCAAAGACTAAATTGCTATAGTTATTGCCTAGTTTGTCCTGTGATTCTATCCTATGCCACTGATTGACTACTCTTATTTCTTAGCCAGTACCAAATGGTTTTGATGACCGCTGCTTTATAATATAGTTTTAGATTTGGTACAGCAAGTCCACCATCATCAGCCTTTTTTTCCCATTAATTCCCTTGAAACTCTTGACCTTTTGTTCTTCCAAATGAATTTTGCTACTAATTTTTCTAGATCTGTGAAATAATTTCTTGGGAGTTTGATTGGTAATGCACTAAATAAGTAAACTAGTTTGGGTAGTATTGTCATTTTTATTATATTCGCTTGGCCTACCCATGAGCATTTTATGTTTTTCCAATTGACTAGGTCTGATTTTATTTGTGTGGAAAGTGTTTTGGAGTTTAGTTCGTATACTTTCTGACTTTTCCTTGGCAGATAGATTCCCAGATATTTTATACTATCAACAGTTATTTTGAATGGAATTTCTCTTTGTATCTCTTGCTGCTGAACTTTATTGGTAATTTATAAAAATGCTGATGATTTATGTGGATTTATTTTGTATCCTGCAACTTTGCTAAAGTTGTGAATTGTTTCTAGTAATATTTTAGTGGAGTTTCTAGGATTCTCTAAGTATACCATCATGTCATCTGCAAAGAGTGATAATTTGGTTTCCTCATGACCTACTCTAATTCCTTTAATCTCTTTTTCTTCTCTTACTGCCAAAGGTAACATTTCTAAGACAATATTAAATAATAATGGTGACAGTGGGCTGCCTTGTTTCATTCCTGATCTTATTGGGAATGGTTCTTGTTTGACTCCATTACATATGATGCTTGCTGATGGTTTTAAGTAGATACTACTAATCATTTTAAGAAAAAGCCCATTTATTCCTATACTCTCCAGTGTTTTAATAGGAAGGGGTGTTGGATTTTATCAAATGCTTTTTCTGCATCTATGGAGATAATCACATGATTTTTGTTAGTTTGGTCATTAATGTAGTTAATTATGCTGATAGTTTTCCTAATATTGAACCAGCCCTGCATTCCTGGTATAAATCCTACTTGGTCATGGTGTATTATCCTGGAGACAGCTTTCTGTAATGTTGTTGCTAAAATCTTATTTAAAATTTTTGCATCAATATTCATTAGGTAAATGGGTCTATAGTTTTCTTTCTCAGTTTTCTCCCTACCTGGTTTAGCTATCAGCACCATATCTGTGTCATAGAAGGAATTTGGTAGTACACCTTCTTTCCCTATTTTTTCAAATAGTTTATATAGTATTGGGATTAAAGCTTTGAGCCTTTATCTTATACTTTATACTTATACTTGAAAAATCTGAGTATGATTAGTTTGAAGAAAAGATTCAGAAGCTATGATAGCTATAATCAAGTATTTTAAGGAATTTTAAATAGAAGAGGAATTAGCCTGGTTCCTTTTCACCTTTGAAGTTGCCCCAAGAGCAGTAGATGGCATTATAAAAAAAGGTGAATTAGGGGCAGCTAGGTGGCGCAGTGGATAGAGCACCAGCCCTGAAGTCAGGAGGACCTGAGTTCAAATCTGGTCTCAGACACGTAACAGCTGTGTGACCCTGGGCAAGTCACTTCACCCCAATTGCCTCAGCAAAAAAAAAAAGCAAAAAAAAAAAAAAAGTGAATTCAGGCTTGATAACAGGAATGATTTCCTAATATTTAGTTGTCCAAAAGTGAAATGGTTTATCTTAGAATATTATATGTTTCCCCTCATTGGAGGTCTTCAGAGGTGTACTGTACTATGCCTTACAGAAGTTAGCCTAAATCTCAAATATTGGAACTTAAAAGCCTTGTTCAAGTATTTGAATGTTGTGCTCAAATATTTCCTAGGGGAAAGGAATTAAATTTGTTGTTTTATTTTAGTAACAAGGAGTAAAAGTTGCAGAGAGACATTTATGCTTGATATGAGTAAAATTTACTAAGAACTCTCCATAATTGAAATAAGTTTCCTCAAGAGTTCCCTCTCACTTGAGATCTTCAAGACTGTCGATCACATGACTATGTTGGTAGCACAGAGGATTTTTTTGGTTAGAATGATTCATAGATCCCTTAAAACTATAAGCGTTTGTGATTCTTTGGTGCCTATAATAAGATTATTTTGAAAATTATGTTAAGGATAGGTAGGAAAAGTGAGCAAACTAAAATGAAAGACTGTATTAGTGTTATTAGGACGAGGTGTTGATAGCTGAAACAAAGATGGTGGCAATAGTCATGGATAGAAAAGATTGAATGTGAAATATTGTTAGGATTTGTGAACTAATTATACATGAGCATCAGAAGAATAGAAGAGTCAGTGGCCTCAGAATTTTGAACCTATGTGATTGAGAGAATAATATTGTGATCAACAGAAATAGAAAAGATTGGAAGAGGGACAGATTTAAGGAGAAAGATTTAGATCAGTTTTGAACATGGTTAATGTGAGGTATAGAGAAATGCATGTGGATTTATATTCAATAAGTTAGTGAAAAGCCTCTTTTAAGAGGTTACTCTGTGCCAGAAAAATGCTGAAAATGTGCCTTCTGAATTTCTGCCTACCATTTAAAGCCCAATTCAGATGCTATCAGCCTTCTCTCTCTCTCTTTTTTTTTTTTTTTTTGGCTTTTTGCTGAGGCAATTGGGGTTAAGCGACTTGCCCAGGGTCACATAGCTAGGGAATATTAAGTGTCTGAGACCAGATTTGAACTCAGGTCCTCCTGACTTCAGGGCTGGTGCTCTAACCACTGCGCCACCTAGCTGCCCCCACTATCAGCCTTCTCAAGAGAATTAGAACCTTTACTTTCTTCAGTCTCAACAAAGTACTTGACTTTATACTTTTGTAATGTACTTATTGTCACAGCCTTTTAATAAATTGTGAGCTCAATGAGGACAGAGAATGAGAGAGATAATGTGTCCTTAAGACTGTACACAATTGAGTATCTAAGAATTATCACATTAGATTGATGTAAAGTCAAATTAATTGAATTTTATAATATCCTAAGAATACTTATCTTATGGTAAAACCTGAGATTCAGATTTTTTTTTAATAGGAGTCCTGGACGTTTCATGGGACATTCATCATTCTATAAAATATTATTACTTTTACTTTAAAATGAAAAGTCAAATCTCTAATACAGTAAATTGATTCAGTTACCAGTGAACATGTTGCCCAGTACAATGTAGTCTTCCCTCTTTTTAAAGTATGTACTTATAAGATCTTATTTGCCTAACTATATTTAGAATAATCTTTAAAGATACAAACCTACAATTTAAGGTACAAGAAAATAGCATAGGGATTTTTTTGTGTGTGTTTTTTGGCAAGGCAATTAGAGTTAAGTGACTTGTCCAGGATTACACAGCTTGTACATTTTAAATGTCTGAAACCAGATTGGGTTGCTTTTTTGAATAAGGAGATACTGTATTTTAAAATATTATTATTTAATCACTTAGCATTCCCACAATTCCCTAGATAATCCAAAGTTAAAGTTCTTGAGACATTATTTTTAAACACCTATGAACTCTAATTGAGATTTGTTGCTGTTTCTTTATTTAGATGAAAATTCAGGAGATGGTGAATTAGATCTTAATGGAATTGATGACAGTGAAATTGATAGGGTAAGCTATTTTTATTTTATTCTTAGACTTGACCCTTAAAGAAGAAAATGCTTTTTAATTCATTTCAGTACTTTGTGTGACATAGTTCTCAGGTGTTTTTAATGGATTCAGACCAATGCTATATCTAAATGATACTTTTTTGCAAATGCACCCAATAGGTTTACTTGGTTTTTAAATAAGGCTACAAACCAGTAGGGTAATATCATTCTAATCATAGTGGGGGTTTGGTATGTTACAGTTTTTTGTTTGTTTTTACTTTTTTGTCCTTGAAATAGTTAATTTGGTTAAGAATTCATGAAATGTTTTTATAACATAGAGCCTTACATATGGTATGTATGTGTTCAATCCATTTTTGTTAACATAAATCAAATGTCATAGTAATATCTAGCCATTCAATTTATTTTGTTATACTTTGCATCATTTAGAAGTTAGGAATCTTGTTAATACCAGAATGCTACTGTAGTTTCTCGGATTCCTGACTCTCATGATGGTCTTTTTATGATACCATCTATTTTAATAGCATCAGGAATCTTATTCTAGTGCTTTGTCTTCCAGACATGCCTTGCTACTAATACTAAGGTGGGTTCATTAACTCTCTGAGCTTCAGATAAAGTCAATATTATGTTTTGGTGACCAAAAAGTTTCAATAGCCCCTATTGTATACTACCTATAAGCAATTTTGTTCTTGAAGATGAAAGTTGGGTTCACATTTTCAGATAGCCTCCAGATATACTTTTCTTTTGTGTTGTAGTCCCATTTCCTTCCTTGAATGATTTTATATATTCAAATATGCATTTTGTTTATAGTTTTGAGATATGTTAAAATTCTATTTTTTAAAAGTTAATCTTGGAAAGAAATTTACTTTATTGTGTCTTCAGTATATTCTTAATGAAAACGAAGCACAAATCAAAGCTGAACTGTGGATGAAAGAACATGCTGACTACGTAAAAGAACAAAAGGGTGAGCAGTTATTTATTGTCATTGCCTCTTCAGATATGTTATGAAATATTGTCTAATACTGTCATTCATACTGGTTGCTTTATTTTTTAGAAAAAGAAGCAAGGATAGCAAAAGAGAAGGAACTTGGCATTTATAAGGAACACAAGGTAACGTAACTTATTAAAAAGATCATCTGTTTTCTAGTACATCTCCAAGTTTACTGGATAAAAATTTCCTTATTGAATTTTGTGGCTTTGAGCTTAAATTTATAAGTCTTTTGTTATTTTGTTATTTGACTAAAGAATTTGTGCTTCCATACTCAGAACAATATTTCACTGATATTGGAAAGTGTAAATAATAATACATAACTTGGTGGCTATGTTATGTACTGTATATTCCAGACTTCCCCAAAGAAAATATCTCTCAGCTAGTGAATTGCATTAATGTGTGCTTGAACTTTTCAAATGATTTTTTTAAGCATGTAAGAATAAAATCCAAATAGATATTTATTTATTTGAATTGTAAAGAAAAAATTTCATTAAAAAAGAATTGCAAGTCTAGAGACCTTTGTAGAACCAAAGCGCTTTAACTGCATGACTTTGGGCAAATCCTTTCTTCAGTGTGAGCCTCAGTATCCCCATCTTCGAATAAAGAGATTCAACTATATGGCCTCTAAATTCTTTGCTTATTCTGATATTCTATAATTTTATATTTCTAAGAAGGTTTGAAATGAGAAAAGCTGTTATTCTCATTCTTTAACTTTAAAGAAACTTTTTCTTCCTATCATAAATCTTATTTATTTTTTGCTCAGCTCTTCAACTTATTGCTTAAACCAGTTAAATTGACAATTGCATTATATTTTAATTGCATTTATACCCATATGATTTGGGTAATTGAGCAAGAGAAAAGGCAATGCATAAATGTTTCAACAGACAGCACTGATGTGTATGATTTATGATACTATACTGATTAGAGGGCTTGTTCCTCTTTCAGACACTTAAAAATTAAATTTGTTGTTGTTTAATCATTTCACTCATGTACCCATTAGTGCTCCTGATCTCATTTGAGTTTTCTGGACAAAGATACTAGAGACATTTACCATTTCCATCTCCACTTCATTTTACAGTTGAGAAAACTGAAGCAAATAAGGTTGTATCCCCAGGGTTACACAGTTATTAAGTATCTAAGATCAGATTTAAATTCAAATGCCCATTAAGTAAAATACATAATAGACTACTGCTCCAAGTGTTGTGACATTTGAGTTTGTTTATTTTTTTTTTCAGAGAAGTATAGTTTTATGCCAACAGTATCCATTGTCTTTGAAATATGTTTTCCCTTTCCAAAGTTTGAACTCTGGCTATTGTTATCATCATTAATTCTCATCATTTGAGTGTAAAAGTGAAAAGCATTTGATCTGAGCTAATGTTTTCTGGATTGACCTCAGTGACTTTAGGGCATAGTAAGATAGAGAGAAAAAAACTTTATTTTTTTCTTTTAAATTCCAGGGAATATCATATGAATTTAACAACTGAATTTAAATAAGCCTGTGCTATGAGAGTTAAACTATAAGGAAAGCTGAATGCCACAGCATTTTGATGCTTTCAAATTGTGATGTTGGAAAATTCTTTTGAGAGTTCTTTGGACAATAAGGAAGTCAGATTAGTCAGGACTTAAAGAAATTAAGTCAAGCTACTCACTAGAAAGTAAAAAAACTAAAGCTGAAGTTGAAATGATAATGAGAAGACAGGACTCATTGGAAAAGACCCTGTTGTTGAGGAATATTGAAGGCAAATGGAAAAGAGGATGGCAGAGGATGAAATGAATCAGTAGTGTCATGAAAATCGTCAATATAACTTGAACAAATTTGGGGGTCTTAGTGTGCTATGGTCTGTGGAGTCATGAAGAGTCAACAATTGAGTCAAGACTGAACAATTGAAAACAATAACATCTATCTAAGTGATGGATGCATTAGTACTGTAGATGAGGTAGCGTCCTGTGACCTACAGTTGGAATGCCCTTACTGTGTGGAATGTCCAGTCGTTTGATTCATTAGAGACCTGTTGAAAGATTTCCTAATTATGAGTAATAAAACTGACTCTTCATTGCCAGTTATTTACAGTTATTTATGTCTCATCTATTTGTTTTTATGTTTAAATTAAGCCAAAGAAGTCTTCCAAAAAACGAGAGCCAATTCAGGCCAGCACTGCAGGAGAAGCCATTGAAAAGATGTTGGAACAAAAGAAAATCTCAAGTAAAATTAATTACAATGTATTAAGGGACTTGAACAGCAAAGGAAGTATGACCCCTAAGAGGGAAAATGAGCCACCTAATGATAGCAGCAGCACCAAGAAGTTAGCACGCAGAAAATGTCCTGCAAGTAGAACTCTAGCAGACCCTCTGAGCAGCAGCATGGGAAAAAGGTATTGTATGAATTTGCTTTTTTATTCTTATTGCTTATTATGTCATATTTTGAGTTTGAGAGAATGCCTCCAAACTAACTTGTATTAAAGGGCTTATTTGAGCAGTCTGTGTACATTCCCAGTACTTAGAGATATTTGACCTTTTCTTTTAGAACTGACTAGTTGTTTCTCTACTGAGACCAAATTTGCCTCAGTTGAATTGTTTAGATTTGTTCCATGAAATTTTGTATAAAATTTAATTTTGATAATGTGGAATTTGCTTTAAATTAAATCTGCTCATCTATGACTTAAAGAATAATGTTGGAGACAGGAAACCTTAGTCTAATTTCTGGCTTCACATTTTAGTTAACTGTTACTGTTCTTGGACAAGAAACTTATTACATATATAGGATAAAAGAGATTGGTTATTGGACTAGTTAATTTCTGAATTTCTTAAAATTACATTGCTCTATCTCCAAGTATATGTCTCTGACCTAAGTACTAATAATAAGTGAGATGCTTTTTTTAAGAATAAACTTTTCTTTTCTCAAATATTTGCATTTTTTCCCTATCACTTCCCCCTCCCATTGAAAAATTGATAAGAATACAAAAAAAAACCATAATCAAACAAAACAAATTCCAGAATTGTCCATTTCTAAAAAAAATAGTTGCCTCATTCTGCATTCTTGAGTCCTTCACATCTTTATCAGGAGATGGGCAGTACATTTCTTCATTATTACTCTGGAATTGTAATTGGTTATTGTGTTGATCAGAGTTCTTAAGTCTTTTATATGGTTTTTCTTTGTAATATTGTTATTTTATAAATTGCTCTCCTAATTCTTCTAATTTTATTTTGTATCAGTTCATGCTGCTTGTCCCAGATTTCTCTGAAACCTAATCATTTCTTACAACATAATGATATTTCTTCATATTTATATTCCATAATTTGTTCCGCCATTCCCTGATTGGTGGGTTCTTACTCAGTTACCAAATATTTGCCATTACAAAAAGAGCTGTTATTAAATATTATTGTATGTATGGGTTCTTTTCCTTTTTCTCTGATCTCATAATATATATCTAGTAGCAGCATTGAAGGAGCCAAAGGGTTTGATAATTTAATAATTAGCTTTTTGTATATAATAAATTGCTTTCCATAATGACTAAACCATTGACAGTTTCACCAAAAGAACTTGTTTTCCTTTTGCTTTTGCTTGTTTTTCCGCAGCTCTTCCAGAATGTCTTTTTCCCCTTTTTGTCAACTTTATGAATATTGTGTCTTAGGAGGAATGAGACAACTAGATGAGCCTGAAGTAAGGAAGATCTGAGTTCAAATCTAATCTCAGATACTTGGTAGCTGTGTGACCCTGAGCATGTTACTTTTCCTTCAATTTCCTCAACTGTAAAAGTAGGAATAATAACAGCATCTACCTTCTAGGATTATTGGGAGGGCAAAATGAAATAATACACGAAAGCTTTTAGCACAGTGTTTAACACATAATAGGCACAGAATAGATGCTCATTCCCTTCTTGCATTTCACCTTTCCAAAGCATTCATTTTTTTCTTTTAAATGACCATGCTATCAAAAGGAATGACTATGTCCTTAGTTAGGAAATGTTTTTCATTACAGGGTTTGTCATGTAAGTAATTTAGTACATGTGACTTTTTCTTTTTAGCAGGATACAGAAACATGTTTTTTGTGCAGATGTTTAGGATATACTCTTTTTTGTTTATTTATTTTATTGCTGACGCAATTGAGGTTAAGTGACTTGCCAAGGATCACACAGATAGGGAATATTAAGTGTCTGAGACTAGATTTGAACTCAGGCCCTCTTGACTTCAGGGCTGGTGCTCTATCCACTGCACCATCTAGCTGCCCCAGAGTATGCTCTTTTTTAGAGCATAGCTATGCTGGCAAACTCAGCTTTTGATTATTGGTTCTGTTTTAGGGCAAGAAGCTATGTCATCTAACTTTCCACAAATTCATTCTTTTGAAGTCTATGTGGTGAATAGGCAAATGTATTTCTATTACAAGAAGAACAACTTAAAGCACATACTCTACCCATGGTGAAGCCATTAGCATTATTTTTGTACATAAAAAACAACACACTTCAGACTTATAGTTATGTTAAGTCTCTTGAGTGGAAGTTCATACAACAGTAGGAAGAACCATTAGCAAAATCACGAATTTGGTTTCATCTTAAGAGAGAGCAAGCTCTTGTGGGGGTGGAGCCAAAATGGCGGAGATTAGACAGGAGTCTCTGTAACCTCCTCTAATCTTCCCTCAAACCAACAACATAAAAAGCCTCTAGCCTGATTTTGAATTTAAAAAATTCACAGTATCTGGAGGACAACACATTTCTAGAAGAAGATTCTCTGGAAGAACTTCAAAACAGGTCTGTTTTAATTGGGCAGGGGGGTGGTCTGCTGAACCCAGACTGCAGCACAGAGAGACCAGGGCAGGGAGCTGGAGCAGGGAGCTGAAATGGGAGTCGGGGCAGGAGTCAGAGCTTTGTGCTTTTCACACACCT
The DNA here is from genome assembly GCA_023553655.1 of Myrmecobius fasciatus. Classification (NCBI taxonomy): domain Eukaryota; kingdom Metazoa; phylum Chordata; class Mammalia; order Dasyuromorphia; family Myrmecobiidae; genus Myrmecobius; species Myrmecobius fasciatus. The sequence goes on along the minus strand of JAJPUD010005636.1, from coordinate 142,388 downwards.
GGGAGTCTTCTGTGGGCCTGTTGGGCCAATCTGTCCTGATTGTAAGCAGGTGGTTTGGAAAATCTGCCTTTTGTAGGGGGTAGATTGTGAACCACTGAATCCCTGACAAGCACCAGACCTACCTGCCATTACACGGCACCCTAAAGCAATCAATCACCAGAATTGCTCAGCACTTGAAATAATTCAATCAGCAGAACTGATCAGCACCTCAAATAACTCAATCAGCAGAACTGTCCCAGGGCAAATTAAAGTAGCTGTCCCTCCTTTGCCTTGAACAGACCTCGCTCCATTAAAAAAATGAATAAAAAACCAAAAAGAGCTCTCACCATAGGCAGCTTCTAAGGAGAGAGGGAAAACAGGCCTCAAATCCTGAGGTCCCTAAAAGTAAAGCAACTCCAGAAAAAGCCCCAAGAGAGACATGAACTAGACTTCATGCCACAAGGCTTTCTTTGAAGATTGCATAAAGAATCTTAAAAGAGAGTTAGAAGAAACATGGGGAAACGAAATGAGATCACTGAAAATAAAATGGAAAAAGAATGCAATGAACAAAAAAATGTAATTGGTCAATTGCAAAAAGAACTAAAAACAGTAAATGAAGAAAATAAAACATTAAAAATTAGAATTGAACAAATGGAAGTGAATGACTCATCAAGACTTCAAGAATTAGTCAAACAAAAACAAAAAAAAAACTGAAAAGATAGGAAAAAAAAAAAAAAACATGAAATATCTCCTAGGAAAAACTGACCTGGAAAATAGATCTAGGAGAGACAATCTAAGGATTATAGGGCTTCCTGAAAGCCATGATGAAAAAAAAGAACCTAGACACTCTCTTCCAGGAAATCATAAAAGAAAACTACCCTGATATTTTAGACTCAGAAGACAAAATACTTATTGAAACAATACACAGATCACCTCCAGAAAGAAACCCAAAATTAAATCCCCCAGGAATATCATGGCTAAATTTCAGAACTATCATATCAAGGAAAAGATATAGGGAAAAGCCAGAAAGAAACAATTTAAATATTGAGGAGCAACAATTAAGATCACACAGGACCTAGCAGCTTCCACTTTAAAGGATCAAAGGGCCTGGAATCAGATATTCCGAAGGACAAAGGAACTTGCATTACAGCCAAAAATAAATTATCAAGCTAGAATGAGCATTATCTTCCAGGGAAGAAGATGGTCATTCAATGATATAGGAGAGTTTCACCTATTTCTAATGAAAAGACCAGAACTGAACAAAAAATTTGATCTACAAACAGAACACAAGAGAAACATAAAAAGGTAACAAGGAAAAAAAAAAAAACTCTTGAACTATATTTATGTTATGGATACTTATAGAACGAGAGCTGGTTTTATGATTTTATTATTATGATTATTATGATATGATTGTTGTGATTTTATGATTATTATGATATGATAATCTGAAAAAGAAATTAGAGGTACAAAACGGATAACACCTGGAAGAAGAGGAAAAAGAGGCAAAATAAGGGAAATTACATCACATGTAGAGGCAAAGAAAACCTAAAATGATTGAGGGGAAAAAAGGGAGGGGAATGAGAATTGTGTTAATCTTCATCTCATTAGATTTGGCTCTGAGGGAATAATAGACATATTGGGTATCAAAAAGAAAGTTGACCTGACCTTATAAGGAAACAGGAGGGGACGGGGGAAAAGAAAGGAAATAGACTAATAGAAGGGAAAACAGAAAAATTAAGGGAAAGGTGTAAAAAAAAAAAAAGGGTGGGGCTCTAAAGGGGAAAGATTGTTTGAGGGAAGTGGGTATCAAAAGCAAAATACCAGGGAGGAGGGAAAGGGGATAGGAAAGAGAAAAGCATAAGCTAAGGTAAATAAGATGGCAGGAAATACAGAATTAGTTATTTTAACTGTGAATGTGAATGGAATGAACTCTCCCATAAAATGGAAGCAGATAGCAGACTGGATTAAAAACCAGAATCCAACAATATGTTGTATACAAGAAACATCTAAAGCTTAGAGACACATACAGGGTAAAGGTAAAAGGCTGGAGCAGAATCTATTATGCTTCAGGTGAACAAAAAAGGAGGGATAGCAATCCTGATCTGAGATCAAGTAAAAGCAAAGATAGATCTAATTAAAAGAGACAAGGAAGGAAACTACATCTTACTAAAGCGTACCATAGACAATGAAGCAATAACAATACTAAACATATATGCACCAAGGGGTATAGCATGGAAATTCCTAGAGGAAAAGTTCAGAGAGATACAAGAAGAAATAGACAGCAAAACTATAGTAGTGAGGGATCTCAACCTCCTTCTCTCAGAACTAGATAAATCAAACCACAAAATAAGAAAGAAGTTAAGGAGGTAAACAAAATGTTAGAAAAGTTAGGTATGATAGATCTTTGGAGGAAATTAAATGGAGACAGAAAGGAGTTTACTTTTTTCTCAGCAGTTCATGTAACTTATACAAAAACTGACCATGTGTTAGGACACAAAAACCTCTAAGTCAAATGCAGGAAGGCAGAAATAATAAATGTACTTTTTTTCAGATCATGACGGAATAAAAATCACATGCAATATAAGGCCAGGAGAAAATAGACCAAAAAGCAATTGGAAACTAAATAATCTCAACCTAAAGAATGAATGGGTGAAACAGCAAATTACAGACACAATTACTAATTTCATCAAAGAGAATGACAATAATGAGAAAACATACCAAAATTTGTGGGATACAGCCAAAGCAGTAATAAGGGGAAATTTTATATCTCTAGATGCTTATTTGCATAAAATAAAGAAAGAGAAAATTAATGAATTGGGCTTGCAACTAAAAAAGCTAGAGAAAGAACAAATTAAAAACCCCCAATCAAATGCCAAACTTTAAATCCTAAAAATAAAAGGAGAGATTAATAAAATTGAAAGTAAAAAAAAAACTATTGAATTAATAAATAAAACTAAAAGTTGGTTTTATGAAAAAACCAACAAAATAGAAAAAGGAAAGAGGAAAATCAAATTGTTAGTCTCAAAAATGAAAAGAGAGAACTTTCCACCAAAGAAGAGGAAATTAGAGAATGATCAGGAGTTACTTTGCCCAACTTTATGCCAATAAACTTGATAACCTAAGTGAAATGGAGGAATATCTACAAAAATATAGATTGCCCAGATTAACAGAAGAGGAAATACATTACTTAAAATAGTCCCATTTTAATTTAATTTAATTTTTTTTATTAAAGCTTTTTATTCACATAACATATGTATGGGTAGTTCCTCAGCATTGATCTTTACAAAGCTTTCCGTTACAAATTTTACCCCCAGTCCCTACCCCTCCCCTAGATGGCAGGAAGTCCATTACATGTTAATAATGATAAAATACTTGAAATAGTCCCATTTTAAAAAAAAGAAATAGAACAAGTCATTAATCAGCTCCCCAAGAAAAAATCCCCAGGACCAGATGGATTTACATGTGAATTCTACCAAACATTTAAAGAACAATTAACTCCAATATTATATAAACTATTTGAAAAAATAGGGAATGAAGGACTCCTACCAAATTCCTTTTATGACACAGACATGGTACTGATACCTAAACCAGGTAAAAGAAAAACAGAAAAAGAAAATTATAGACCAATCTCCCTAATGGATATGATGCAAAAATCTTAAATAAAATATTAACAAAGAGATTACAGAAAATAATCCCCAGAATAATATACCATGTTCAAGTGGGATTTATACCAGGAATGCAAGAATGATTCAATATTAGGAAAACTATTAGCATAATTGACTATATCAATACCCAAATTAACAAAAAACATGATAATCTCAATAGATGCAGAAAAAGCATTTGATAAAATCCAACATCCATTCCTATTAAAAACACTAGAGAGTATAGGAATTAATGGACTTTCCCTTAAAATAGTCAGTAGCATCTATTTAAAACCATCAGCTAGCATCATATGTAATGGGGATAAACTGGAACCATTCCCAGTACGATCAGGGGTGAAACAAGGTTGCCCACTATCACCATTACTATTTAGTATTGTATTAGAAATGCTATCTTTGGCAATGACAAGAAAAAGAGATTAAAGGAATTAGAGTAGGTCATGAGGAAATCAAATCATCACTCTTTGCAGATGATATGATGGTCTACTTAGAGAACCCTAGAGAATCAACTTAAAAAACTATTAGAATTAATGCACAACTTAGCAAAGTTGCAAGATACAGAATAAATCCACATAAATCATCAGCATTTTTATGCATCACCAACAAAATGCAACAGCAAGAGATACAAAGAGAAATTCCATTTAAAATAACTTTTGATAGTATAAAATATTTGGGAATATATCTGCCAAGGGAAAATCAGGATCTATATGAGCAAAACTACAAAACATTCTCCACACAAATAAAGTCAGATCTAAACAATTGGAAAAATATCAAGTGCTCTTGGATAGGTCGAGCACATATAATAAAGATGGCAATACTATCTAAACTAATCTATTTATTTAGTGCTATATCAGTCAAACTCCCAAGAAATTATTTACCTGACCTAGAAAAAATAACAACAAAATTCATCGGGAAAAACAAAATGTCAAGAATTTCAAGGGAATTGATGAAAAAAAAAAGCAAATGAGGGTGGCCTAGCTGTACCAGATCTAAAACTATATTATAAAGCAGTAGTCATCCAAACCATTTGGTACTGGCTAAGAAATAGAGTAGTGGATCAGTGGAATAGGTTAGGTTCATAGGACAAAATACTCAATGACAATAGTAATCTAGTGTTTGATAAACCCAAAGACCCCAGTTTTTGAGATTAAAAATTCACTATTTGACAAAAACTGCTAGGATAATTGGAAACTAGTATGAAAGAAACCAGGCATTGACCCACACCTAACACCATATACCAAGATAAGGTTGAAATGGATTCATGATCTAGACATAAAGAATATTATAAACAAATTAAAACAGTGTAGGATGGTTTACCTCTCAGACCTGTGGAAGGGGAAGGAATTTGTGACCAAAGAAGAACTAGAGATCATCATTAATCACAAAATGGATAATTTTGACTATATCAAGTTAAAAAGTTTTTGTACAAACAAAATGAATGCAGACAAGATTAGAAGGGTAGCAGTAAACTAAGAAAATATTTTTACATTCAAAGATTCTGATAAAGGCCTCATTTCTAAAATATATAGAGAATTGACTCAAATATATAAGAATTCAAGCCATTCTCCAATTGATAAATGGTCAAAGGATATGAACAGACAATTTTCAGATGAAGAAATTGAAACTATTTCTAGTCACATGAAAAGGTGCTCCAAATCACTATTGATCAGAGAAATGCAAATTAAGACAACTCTGAGATACCACTACACACCTATCAGATTGGCTAAGATGACAGGAAAAGATAATGATGAATGTTGGAGGGGATGTGGGAAAACTGGGACACTGATACATTGTTGGTGGAACTGTGAATGGATCCAACCATTCTGGAGAGCAATCTGGAACTATGCTAAAAAAATTTATCAAACTCTGCATACCATTTTACCCAGCAGTATTTTTGCTAGTTCTATATCCCAAAGAGATCTTAAAGGAAGGAAAGAGCCCCACATGTGCAAATTGTTAGTGGCAAGAAACTGGAAACTGAAAGGATGCCAATCAATTGGAGAATGGCTGAATAAATTATGGTATATGAATGTCATGGAATATTATTGTTTGGTAAGAAACGGCCAGCAGGATGATTTCAGAGAGCCAGGAGAGACTTGCATGAACTGATACTGAGTGAAATCAGCAGAACCAGGAGAACATTATACACAGCAACAAGACTATATGATGATCAATTCTGATGGACATGGTTCTCTTCAACAATGATGTGATTTAAACCAGTTCCTATTGTTCAGCGATGAAGATAGTCATATACATCCAGAGAGAGGCCTGTGGGAACTGAGTGTGGACCACAACACAGCGTTTTAACACTTTCTGTGAATATTTCCTTGCATTTTGTTTTCCTTCTCAAGTTGTTTTTTTTTTCTTTCTAGATCTGATGTTTCTTGTGCAGTAAGATAACTGTATAGATATGTATACATATATTGGATTTGTCATATAATTTAACATATTTAGCATGTTTTAGATTACTTTTCAACCAGGGGAGGAGGGTGGGGGGAAGGAGGGGAAAAGCTTGGAACAAAAAAAAAAAGTCTTTGCAAAGGTCAATGTAGAAAAATTACTCATATGTTCTGTAAATAAAAAGCTTTTAATTTAAAAAATCACAAATTTGATACTTTGTTTTGGCAAATGATAATTTGTTAGTTTGTCACTCCTTATGTCTATTAATATTGGTAAGATATGAAAGTCTAGACAGAACCTGGCTCCATGAAAGTCAACAGTAAGATAACAATAAGTCTCATTAAATCTCAATTGTATTGAATATATTCATTCAAAAAATAAGCTACATAAAGACTTCTTTAAAAAAAAAAATTAAAAATCCTTTGTCTTTTCTAGTATAAACTTCCTTCCTTCAGTATAACTTTCTATCTAAGGTGTTAAACTTCACTCTCTTCTGTTTTGTTTAACAAAAAAGTAAATTGAGACATGTTTTTCTGAACAGAATAACATTTTCTTAAAGGCCATCAAGGATCAGTGGCTCTGCCTCTGGCTACAAACCCTGAGCAAAAAAACAGCTTCAGTTTTATAAGTTTTGAGGAGAATAGAATTAAGAACAGAACAAAGTTGGTGACATGGGGTTGAGAGCAGTATGCTTCTTTATAGAGCTGAGTTGCAAGAAGCAGTATGATTGGTTGGAAGTTTAATAATGAAGGGCTAGTAATGACCCTTTTTGTCTTTTTTGAGTCCTTAAGACTCAAAACTTATTGTTTCAGTCCAGGTTCAAGATAGTGGCCCAGATTTTTTGCACAGCAAACTGAATATCTTTGAAGAATAATTTAGTGGTGTAAAGATTTTAAACCCAATTCCCCTGTCATCACAGGAATCCCTCCAAGATCAGCTAATTCCTTCAGGCAAGAACAGGACCATGATTAGCAGGAGATGTAAATTTTTAAATTTCATCCATTACAGACCAGCTGAATCTCTGAACTAGATTAAGAAACAACCATGGCTTAAGCAATTACGGAGAAAAATCAGTAACTTTTAAATAGGATCAATAAGAAAATTATATAGAATTAATTTAATTTTCTGACTTTTAAAAAATAATTTTTCCTTCTATAATCCCATGATAGTTCTTATATTCACCATAGTTTTTGCGAACTCTGTCAGTGATTTAGAAATCACATTCATTAGTCTCTTTTATACTTTGACACAAAGTTCAACATAATATTGAGCATAAATAGTAATGGGAGACCTATTTGACATAATATTAGCACTGTTGGCAACTGCAATAAGACTAGAAATAATTTACTAGAGGAATTGTGCTTAGAAATGAAAAGGTTAAAATATTATTTGCAAGTAATAATGGCAGTATAGATTTTTAAAAATCAATTTCAAGCAAAAAATTAAGTATCTGAAAATGAGTTTAGCAGAATTGTAATATGTAAAAATCAGTTTACAAATGTTATTCATTTTCTTATTTACTAGTAGTAAAGATCAAAAGATTACAATAGATTAAAATTGTATTTAAGGTACAAATGAAATTTTACAAAAGCCAAAATAAATTTTTTAAGTTTAAAAAAAGTTTATAAATTCAATTTCCAATATTCAATAGATAAATAAATGATCAAAAATTATAATTAGGCAAGAACAAAAAGCATGGTTATAGTAGAAACATTGCTGGATTTTGAGTCAGAGCATCTGGGTTCAGTTGTTGGCTTTGGTACATAAGACCTGTGTGACATTGGCCTAAGTTATTTAACTTCTTTGGGCCTCAGTTCATTGCCTGTATGTGAGGACATTGGACTATTTGGTATAAAGTTCCTTCTAATGCCCTTCATCTATGTTGGGAAAGTTCATATCTGATATTCCTTGGACAGACTTACTAGCATTAATTCCAGATCCTGTAAAACTTAATACTTAAAATCTGGTATTAATTTCCAACTGTATTGCTTTCAGCTAACTACAAAAAGGTAAAGAAGTAGCCCTGGTTGCTTTTTCCCATTCCATGTTGACTATGCTTGTGCTTATAGGGGTAGTTGGGAGAGGACAGGACAGGACAAGGAAAAGAGATAATTTTGCAGTATCACAATGCAAAATCATGGGATCAGAAAACCCCTTAGCACTTGGCACCTTTCTAGAATCACTATGTAAGCCATAGGTGATGGAAGATATCTTAATAATGAAATTTCACTGTAAATCCATCCATCTGGGTTTTTTTTGCATATGATACTTGTTCAGCAGACTGAAAATCCTTTTCTCCAAAGATTTCATGGCTCTTTTTTTTTTAATAAAATATGAGTAGTCAGAGAAAGAAATCCATATATTATCTATGTCCAAAAATCTGTGTCTTATTCTGTAATCTCTTAAACTACATTTCTCAAATGTGTAAATGAGCTCTTCTAAAAGTTCTTCCAACTCAGAATATTGAATTGAATATTTTACATTGAAATTGAATAATTTGCATTTTTAGTTTTGTTAAAACATTGTCCTTTATTACTTAAAATCACACATATTGAGTTTTAAATATATATTGGACATCCAGTTTTAGATAATAAGCAATTGGAGAATGAAAGACTAGAGGTCAGCAGTGTAGTTCAACCTGATTAAGTGGATTTGGGAATCTTCAGCATAAAGATGATCATTGGATTTATGACAGCTGATGATGTCACCCATTGAAATAGTATGAAGGTGGAAAACGATCCAGAGCTCTATGGGACATTCATGGTAAATGGACACAGCATGAATGAAGATCTAGCAAATAAACTGAAAAGGAATAGTCATATAACTAGAAAGAGTGGTGTCCCAAAAGCCTAGAGAAAAGAGAATTATCAAGGAGGAGTATGATTGTCATTGTTAAAAGACTGAAGAGAGGTCAAGAAGGATGAGAATTGAGAAGAGGCCATTAGATTTGGCAATTAAGAGATCACTGCTAACTTTGGAGATGACAATTTTGGTTCAATGTTGAGGTCAGAAACCAGATGGAAGAAAGAGCTAGAGAGTAAGAGAGGAATTGGAGGCATCTATTCTAAATGGTCTTTTCTAAGAGTTTAACCATAGAGGAAAAATTTAGGATAGTTGTTAGCAGGTTGAATGGATCAACTGAGGGTTTTTTGAGGGTAGAGAAGACATGAGCATGTTTGCAAGCAGTAGGAAAGCAGCCAGAAAACAGATTTCAGATATGCAAGAAAATGGATGGGCTTCCAAGAAGCAGTCTACTACAGAAGACACGATGGAATGAGATCATCAGTGCATACAGTAATATCCCTATGGTCTTCTAGAGCAGAATTATGTAAAATTTGTAGCCCTGCAAAACAGTTACTGAGTATGGTCTCAACCATGTCAACAGTATGTAACCTACAAGGTTTCAGAGGACTTAAATGACTTCAATACTATTTGTTACTCATCAACCCTGACTTTAATTATTCAGGAAGCCCCATATAATCAGAGCTAAAAAAAAAAAAAAAAAAAAAAAAAAAGACTAAAACAGAAACAAGGACAAAAAAACATCTTAAAAGTTTTTTGAAGAAGCAATTGAATCAGGAGGGTTCCAGCAGTCTAAATGCTCAGATCCATATGTTGGATAATGCTATATCTTTGAGGATTATATGAAACTCTTAATATAAAAAAGATGAGCAGGATTTTTTTTTTTACCCTGTAAGTTCCCTTTTTCCCTGTGGGCTTCTTACCTGGAATCTCTCTGTCCCTATATCTTCCCTGTTTCTATTGGTGAATTCCTCCTGGAGCTTCCATTTAGTAGAATCTAGGCCTGCTATCCTTCATTCCTCTCTCAGCTCTGTTTCTGACTCATTAGTCTACACTACCATGCCCTTCAAAGGAGTCTTACCTCCCTACCCCCTCACACTCCTGCCTCTAGCTTTTCAGCCACCTTTTTTGTGTCATCTTTCTCCACTGGAATATAAGTTTTTTGAGGGCAGAAACTGACTTTCTTGTTTGTATTCATATCCTCATCATTTAGTACAGTCTCTAGGTCCATAGTAAGAAATTAATAAATACTAGTTGACCTGATGACATAAGAGCAACACCAGGAATAGCAGGGCAAAGATGTTTCCTGTGTAGTCATAGGTCAGAGAGAAATTTCATTGCTAGCCCCTTGTGTTCCTTGGTTCACCAATCAAAACACTCCCCCTCCCTTGGAGCCCTGAGGGAAGAGAAGCATAGAGTACAAATCTTTGCCATATGAAAAGTCTCTGGGACTATCCCCTTCATTTGTGTGGCCTAGTTAGACACTTTCACCTCCCTCTTTTTGTCATTAAAAAAGTTCATTAAACCGTGAACTGCTTGAGAGTAAGGAGTGTCTTTTACTTTTCTTTGTATCCTTAGTGCAGCTCTAGGGCCTGAACATTATTTTACTAGAACTTGAATCCTCCCCACTTTGACAGGCCCCCTCAGAAGACTGCTGAACTTGTATTGACCATGCTGTTCTGGGCTACAGAAAGGCACAGATCAAATAAAACCAGCGAAGATAGGTATTGTCAAGAATAGTGTATGTGTTCTTATTTCCCATTTATAAATTGCTGGTATTTCTGTTGGAGTTGGAGAAATGTTTCTGGGGCTCAGTGTTCTTCAGTCTCTTTATTTGAACTTCAGAGAAAGAAGGAATCACAGTTCATACTTTCATTTCAATAATAATGGAAATTGATATATAGTACTTGCCTGTTCTCAGCTAAGTAGTAAATGGGGCACAATCGATAATTTGTCTCTATCCCTAAATTCCAGAAATATTAAAAAAAATTTTTTTTAATGTTGTATTGTCCTTACAAGGCCCTCTCAGTGGTTTGCCCCAAAGAATCAGAACAAAATCCATGTGGCAGAATTGTAGTTGGTCTCTCAAATACCAAATTAAATCAGTCAATCAAATAGAATTCTCACAGTTTCATCAGCACAGTTATTAGCCAATACTAATATTCCCAGAATCTACCTTCGTTTGAATTCTCTCATTAATGTGGTTACTTTATACCATTCCTTAGAGTTCAAATCCTGCTACATCTTAGCTGTATGTGTCTAGGGAAGTCTTATTTAATTTCCTCAGTTCATTCTATAAAATGATAACAGTATGACCTATTTCAAGTTCAATTATCAGGATTGTCATGAGGATCAAATTGAAATAACAAAGTGTATTTCAAATCTTCAAACAGTAATGAGTGGGATGAGGAACAAATAGATGAAAAGTGACTATTATCCAGACTACTAACATTCAGTTAGTGTGAGATTATCTAATTTAATGCATAGATATTATCTACCATTATATATTATCTTGGACAGACACAGCAAATGGACAATAAGCTGTACTCAGAATTAATCAAGAAGAAAATTTACAATTTTTTTTAATGAATACACCATTGTTGAGTTTACATTTGGATTTGTATCTTTTGTTTGTGGTGCTTCAACCAGTTCCTTTTCTTATAACATTATAATCTGTAAAGGATGTATTAACCATTTTTTCTTTTTTACTTTTGTTTGCAATATTTTGTAAAAATTCATGTTATATATGCTTTTTAGAAAATGTCTTATGTCTATTAACTATAGGTCCTCCAGTAATATGTTTAGTTGCATATTTGCCCATTTAATCTATTAAATGATTTATCTATAACAGAGAGAAGTATATTGAAGTCTTTTGTCATTATTGTTACTGTCTTTTCTCTTGTAGCTCAGATGTTTCCATTATAAATTTGCATGCTAAGGCATTTAGAGTATATGAATTTATTATTGATATTAGTGTAGTATGGCTCTCTTGTTAATCCTTTTTTGTTTTTTGAATGTTTGTTTTTACCTTTTCAGATATGATTACAGCTCCTACTTTTCTGAATTCACTTGATGCATAGTAAAATAAAAAAATCCACTCTGTTTTATTTTGTGCATAACTTTTTTTCAATGTGTTTCTTGTATACAAGAAAATATGTGGTTTCCTTTTCTTGTCTAATGTCACTTTTTTATTTTATTAGACTTTAAAATTTATTCACAATTATAAAAATTAGGTTTATTTTTTCCTTCCTCTGTGTTTAATATTGGTTTTTTAAGCTCTAGACCCTCATTCTCTGACTTGTGCCCTGATGACATAAGAGTCATGGGCTTTATCATTATCATTATCTGTTTTCTCCTTTCTCTGTATTCTTTGTGTAATCAAAGCTTCCAAGTTTATAAGGTCTAGACTTGCCTTTTGGTGGTTTCTGACACTGCTTTGTATAACTTCCCCCATTGATTCCTCTTTTATATTGTGCTTATTTCCAGAACAATGTCATTTGTTTCAGGTATCAGAGAGAACATGACCTCCTTGTAAGTTCCCTCCTTTATAATGTCTCTGAGTATGCAGCCTATCAGTGATCTATACTTTCTGCTGGTTATCATATTCCCCCCAATTTACCTCAATCTCCTCCCTGAATTCATGAATTCATCTTCCCCCCAGGTGCAACTTGATCCCACAGCTTCTAATTCCCCATCTATTGATTTGAGATGACTATACTTTCCAGAGCCTAAATCCCATAGGCCTTCTTTAGGGTTCTGGTCCTTAACTCCTTCATTGACCATTTCCCTCCTTCCCTTCCATGCATCATGCCTTCCCATGTTGTAATGTGCTCCTACAAATAATAAAATAATTGCTTAAAGATTCTGTCCAAAATGCCTCCAGTCTACCTCTTTACTGTTATCTATTTACTATCAGATTTCTGCCTTCATCCCTATTTCTTACATATATTTAAAAAGAAATCTCTTACTGGTCTCTTTGTTTTCACTGTTTCCATTGTCCTTGCCTGCTGCATTTACTCAGTCCTCATGCATTTCTCTTCTTTAGTATGTATTAAGAAACACAGTCTCTTCATTTCTGATTTTCATTATAAAAATGTTTCAAGTTCTATGTTATTGAATGCTCATAATTTTTCTTGTATAGTTGAGCTCAGATTTGCAGGCAAGGTCAACCTGGGTTATATTCTGACATCAATTGCTCTTCATAACACATTTCATTCTCTTCCATGTTTTCTAAGGGGTGCAGAATAATGCTGTGTTATTCCAATTTCCTTTCCTTTATCCTTGAAGATCTTTATCCTGATCTCTTTAAGAACTTGTTTATATATTGAATTGTTCAGTTTAGCCTTTAGGGTCTTGAGGTTTACAGCCTTGTGTTTTGTTTGTTTCTTTCCCTTAATGCAATCTGTGGTATTTCAACTGGAATTTCGTTATCTCCTTTCAGAAGTTCTGAGCAGTTATCCAGGGTTATGATATTAAGGGTGGTTTGGTTTGTTTTTCCCCCCTGCCAGGTTCTTCTCAGGGATCTATGAGCTTTAGATTGTTTCTATGCATATATATATATAATCTTTGAGACCAATATATTTTGCTTACATGATTAGTATATTTTCTTTTAGTGTTAATGTTTTTTGCTTCTCTTTGTGTAGATTGTTCTTCACTTCTGTGAATTTACATTCCCAAGTCATTGTTTTCTCTTTTGTTTCTTTTTTTTCTTACTATTGCAGATTCCAAGTTTTTTTTTTTTTGTTGTTGTTGTTGTTGTGGTTGTGGTTGTGGTTGTTGTTACTGCCCATTAGTTTTTCTATGCAGGTAATGAATTCTACTCTCATAATTCTCATTTTCTTTTAATCCACTCAGGAACTTGCTCCTTTGTTAGATATTCTTTGCCTTGTGAGTGCCTTATTTAATCTCAACATCAAACCTGAATGAAGAAAGTGCTAACTTTAAAATCTTGATGACAACACTCACTTTTTCTGGTAGTTTTTCTTGGCATCTGATTCTCAAAGTGTCTCAGCCTCTTCCTACACTAAGCAAATCATAGTTCACCAGCCTAGCTAGGTCTCTGCCTACTTCTGCTTGCTTCAGACCTAGTCCCAGCTGCATGATGTGTTGAAGTGCTACTGTCTTTGTCCCCTGTTCCTTGGTACTTTGGGCTTAGCATCAGCATTTTAGAGCAGTGCAGCATTGGTGGTACAGGTTGTCCATTCCAGTTCCAGACTCCACTAGTGCTACAGTGTTATCCAGTCTTGCATCTACTGATATCATGGGATTGTTGGCCTGGCTCTAGTTCTGCCCATCTATCAGAGTCTCTGGAAAGAGAGAGAAAAGGAACAAGGGTGGGGAGATAGATTTTGTTGTGACCTTGTGTCCAATTCTTGGATCTGCTGGTGTAAGCTTATTACTGGTAGAAACTCAGGATCAGTGAGCATAAGTTCATAGTTTTGTTTTCTTTTGGGGCTTGAGAGGTTGTTGTCTTCTTTTGTATTCTTGGTGTCCTTGACCATGGAAATGGGTGAAGTAGCTTTTTCTTTATACAATAATTTATGTTTTGAAGAGGTCTTGTGTGGTCATGAGGATAAGAGAAATTGTCTAGTTTTTAATGTTATTGTTCATATCATCTGGAACTGATATATATATGGAATAGATATAAATGTATGATAACCATTCCCCAATTGATAAACCATCCAAGGATATGAAAAGGTAGTTCTCAAAAGAAAACTAGTAGCATACAAAAAATGCTTAATATCACTAATAATAAGAAAAACATAATTTTGAAAAACTCCAAACCTATACCTTCTACCCAATCAAATTAGCAAAAATAATAAAAAGGAAAATGATAGTTGTTAGGGAGCAGTAGGAGAAGCATTGTTGATGAAACTGAAACAGAACACATAGCTATGATGAACAGCATTTGGGAATTATCTAATGTAAATCACTCAACTGTTTATACCCTTTGACTAGTGGTACTACTGCCATGTATGTATGTATGCTAAAGAGATCAAAGAAAGAAAAAAACAGACTTGTTCATAAACACACACATTTATTTATATATCCCCTCTTTTTTACTCTAAAATACTTGTAAAAAAAGTATTTACCCATCAATTAGGGAGTGACTGAACAAATTATGGTATAAGAATATGATGGAATTTACTGCTCTGACAGATAATGAAAGGAATAATAGATCCTGAAAAACCTATGGCCTATGAATTGATACAAAGTGAATTGAGTAGAACAAGGAAAAATATAAGAAAAACAACATTGAAAGACTGGTATTCTTATCAATTCATAACAGGTTAAAACTCCAAAAATCTAGAGAAGAAATATAACTCTATCTCTTGATAGGTGATGAATTTTAGGCACAGGGTTAGACATCTATTTTCAGAAATGACTAGTATGTGAATTTGTAAACTTATTTATTATAAGGAAAGGCATTTATTTTGGGAAGAGGAATTGGGACAAGGAGAAATGTGAGGGGAAAGCATTAATTTTTTAAAATGCACAGAAGAGAGCAGAAAGATGGTCAGAGAGATAGACAAGTAGAATAATTTTAGTACAAGAGTATATAATATATACTTTAAAAGAAAAACATGTACATAATAGAGATAAATAATTTCATTTAAGAGCTCTTTTTTTCTTTTCATGTTGAAATTTATGTTGCTATTCATCAGGTTTATAACTGTAAGAAAGAAATAATTTTAAAGAAAGGGCTCATATATATCAAAATACACTGCAGGATACATTTATTTTCACTTGAACATGGAAGGAAAAATGCCATACACCTCTTTCTCTGGGAGTGTTATACCAGATTATTTATAGCAAAATTTTTATAGTAGCAAAAAACTGGAAATAAAATAGATGTCCATTAACTGGGGAATAATAAACAAATTGTGGTATGTGAATATAATAGAAAAATACAAGTACAAAGAATGAAACAATTCCTACCTTCAGTGAGTGTCCTAAGAGGGGAACCACAATTACATATAAAAATACCTGTAGCATAAATAAAACAAATATATACAAAGTATTTAAATGCAGTCTGAAGGCACTTGCAGTTGAAGAAAGAAGGTGGTGCATAAGCTATATTTTATGAAAGAGGACTTCCAGAAGGTGGAGGTTAGGGGAATACAGCCAATACAAAAGCACAACCACAAGAGATGGGTTCTTATGTGTGAGAAATAGAAGGGTAGAGAGTAGGGTAGTTAATTGAATGCAGGGGGAAAAATCATATACAGTGAATCTAGAAAGATATTTTGGGGCCAGTTTGTGTGGGTTTTAAAAGCTGTTTATATTTTATTGTTGAAGAAATAGTTACAAAAATTGATTTAAATATGGGAATCACATGGTCAGATCTCCATTTAGGCAGCTCTGTGTAGGATGGAATAAAGTAGGGAGAGACTTGAGGCAGAGAGCCTGTCTAAGAGCTTATTGTAATCCTATAGGCCTAGACAATGAGAAGTTTAACTAAGGTGTGTGAGTTAAGAGAAAGACTAAGATTTAAGAGATGTGAATGTAACAATGTCAAGATTTGAAAACTGATTAGATACTTGGAATGATGGCAAGTTTGGAGTCAAGGAATATGCAAAATTTTTAAATTTGGGAGATCCGATGAATAATGATGCCTTTCACAGAAATAGAAAAGTTTAGAAGAGTAGAGTGTTTAGACAAATAAGTTCCATTTTATGAGCAGAACTGGGAGATCATTATACACAGCAACAATAATACTATATGATGATCAATTCTGATGGACATGGTTCTCTTCAACAATGAAATGTTTCAAACCAGTTCCAATTGTTCAGTGAAGAAAGCCATATACACCCAAAGAGAGGGATAGAAAATGTGGACCACAACATAACATTTCCATGCTCTCTATTGATGTTTGCTTGCATTGTGTTTCCTTTCTCTGATTTTTTTTTCTTGTAGATACGATTTTTCTTGCACAACAATGATAAGTGTGGAAATATGTATACATATATTCTGTTTGTTAAGTATTCTAACATAATTATCATGTAGTAGATATCCTGCCATCTAGCGGAGGGGTGAGTAGGGGGGGGAAATTTGTAGCAGAAAGCTTTGTAAGGGTTAATGTTGAAGAATTACCCATACATATGTTTTGCAACTAAAAAGTATTAATAAAATTTTTTAAAAAATTAAAGCAAAGATTCTCAACTCTAAAATAAATAAATAAATAAATTTATTCTTCATTAAAAAAAACAAGACATCCAATAAACCTTTTTTAAAATATTAAAAATGTATCTAAAATCAAAAGTATTATTTAGTGCTCAGTATACTGGTTCAGGCCTGTGATGATCCAAATGTAAAAATGAGTTTGTGCCCTCAAGATTGTTCTTATTTTCATTTATGAGTACCTTTTTTTTTTTCTTTACAGATTGAGACCATTAGTGTCTACACAACCAGCTAAAAAGGTTCCAACAAGAGAGGTTAGTTAAAAGCATTAACTTTTTACTATTGATCTCTTTCCTGAGTGAACATTCCTGAAATATTGCTTTCCCCAAGGTCGCAAATACTTCTGGTCCTTGGGAGACTGATATGTGTTAGACCTCCTTGAGACTTGAGACAGTATTCAGTTTGCTGGGCATTTATTTTGATTCTCTCCCCCAGAAAGAAAGAAGTGTAATGCTTTGAGAGAAACTAAGGCAACTACAGATTAGAGACTAATTATTATTTTATTTATGGTAATGGAGAGTTTAGAATCCATATCTATGAGTGGACCTGAATGGGACTCTTGTCTCAAAGCACCCAGCCTCAGAGAGTTAGATTGGCAGCCATTAGCCAGCTGTCTGGATCTCAAAAGTATCCAGCAATTAGTGAGTTTGCTCCAAGGATTCTTATAGGGCTCTGGTGCTCAGGGCAACAAAAAGCTCAAGAGGCAGAAGGTGGGGAAGGGCTCTGAAGGGATTGGAGTTCAACGAAAGAACTATCAATTCAGTTCTGACAGGTTGGGAGTATGGAGAAAGAATCATAAATTCAGATAAGTTTGGGAAGAAGCTAGGAGCCACTGAGTCTGAAGCCAAAAGATAAGGGGTATTTGAGATAGGCCATCTGGAAGTTTTATGACTCTTTGAAATGTCAGCATCCATTTCTCTGCAGCCTAACTATCTCTGAATGGTCAGAAGGCCGAGGGGAGTGTGTGTGTGTGGGGGGGTGGAGATTGCTACTGAGACAGAACAATTGAGGGAAACTGAGACATGGAACTGTGGCACAATAGAAGTTATCCTGAAGAAAGGAGTAAGGTTGACTAGATAAAAGTATCTAGAATATTAGTCCAAAATGTGGGTCTGGTATCCAGAGTTTTGGTAATATTAATTATATATACTACTTAATTTAAATCTTTCATTGACAGAGATTTATATTTAGGTTTAACAATTGTCAAAGAAGGAAATATGATTACTTGGTTGATAAGCTCTACACATCTTAACAAATTTTGACCAACAGGTCTGTTCTTTATAATGTTTCTAAGTTCTATAGTTCCTTACAAACATGAATGTAGAAAACTGAGTAGAAGTTCATGAGAGGAGCAAAACACAAACAGCTTTCTAGATCTTCCTGAGTTGAGTCTTTTAAGTAAACCCCAGGTTTTCAATACTAGTTTCCATCTGAGCTATCTAATGTTGAAACTTTTTGATTGAACTATTGCTGAAGTCCTTATTAGTTTTGGATAAAATGCTGTGAGCCATACTATTAAAGACCAAGACAGTGGTCATGTTGTCTTACTCTTGTTCAGAAAATTGTTTTCAATAGAATTTTGATGGTTTTTGTTTTAAACTCTTTTTAAAGACCTGACTTTTCTGAAGTTATTGGATAGCTCCCTGAGGAACAGAAAAAGAAATGGTCCCTTTGTCTGTTTCCTCCTTATCCAATTATACTTGAATGTAAAACTGTATGAGTAAGAGCATGAACTGATACCTTTACAACAGATCTAGGACATGTTCTTGGACAATTTACTTAAATTCCAGACTTTGATTTCCTCATGTGTAAAAATTAGGAGGTTGAACTGGATGATCTCCAAGGTCCCTATTATAAATCCTGTGCTTCTATATTTTTAAAACAACAGATCCATTTAACTATTGTACAGTCTCCTATTTTGTGATAGGTAAAAATAGCAAGTAAATATGTTCTTCAATTGCCTTACAGCATTTTGTAATAGCTCAAAAGTCAAAACAGTTTGAAAAGGGGAAGGTTAGTACTTCTAGGAGCAGTGAGGCATTTTAGTTTGGCATTCTGTTTGCCAGAATGAGCAGTTTTAGGATTGGACAGGTTTTGAGGGGAGTGGGGAGAGGACTGGCTTGCTTTGTTGAAAAAAGGTTCATCTGAGATAGAATAAAGTTGCATAAATCCTTGTTATGTTTTGGATGCCAAATCACTATAGTGTAACCTAAGATCACATTAACTTTTCTTATCTTCCATCTTACACTTTTGGTTCATTTTTTCCCTGAGGTCTGCTAAAACTCCCTTTTCCAGACATCTGGAAAGTCCTTCTAAAGAACCTGCCAGAGTTTTTGTTTGAATAAAATAGTCCAGAACTATGGTTGTGAAACAAAGGAGGGAAGAATGTTCTTGGAGATGACAAAGAGAAGCAAAATAAGCTGAGTTCTGTCACCTTCTTTTATGTTGGAATTCTACTTATTCCAAGGACTTGCCCCTATTTTATGTGACATGATTTAAAAGTGCATTTTTTTCTTCTGCAAAAGTGCCAGTAGTAAACACTCCAGTTTTATTTTAAACCATTTGAAGAGACCTTCTCATAGTCCATCATGATAGCATGCCAGGAATTTATTTTTTGAATTAGTAGGAGTAAGAACCTTGATGGCCAGTTGTCTCATATTTAATTTCACTCTGAAGTTTGATCTAGCTTAAAATATTTGAATTTGAAATAATTTTCAGATGTGGAAAAATGACATGGAATTATCTGTTTCTGGAATTTTATTGATCTTTCAAATACTAAAACTCAAAGGGGCTTAAAAAGTATAGTTATGAGTTCTCCTTTGGCTTAGGTGGGATTAAAGCAGAAGGAACCTTTCCACTTTTATCTCTTTTCTTTGTAGGTATCACTTCTCAATTCACAGACACAGACTGCAGACCTTGTAAAGCCTCCAAATATTGTGGTTGAAAGTGGACCAGTACTATATAATCATGATGATGATGTTGAAGAAGAAGAGATAGAAGAAGAAGAGGATCATTGCATGAGTGCCCTTCAATTAATGGGAGGAAATGGTAGGGAAGGCTGATGGAAAAGGCGGGGGGGGGGGGTAGGGGGGAAGAGAGGAGAGAAGGTGTTTTGATATGGCTTAAGAAAGTGAAATTAAGAGTACTAAAATCCAATTCCTGGGACTTAAATCAGTTAGTTGGACTGCTTATAAGTAGTAGTATATTATCTGATTTACCACAGTTCTTTTCTGTCTCCTTTCAACCGTCTACTATCATTTCATGTACTCTTAAGATCCATCTTCCAATGAGGAAACCAAGGCCCCTTGGGGTGAAGGATATTTGTGGTCACACAGTAATAGAACTGGGTTTTGAGCTTAGGTTTCCTGACTCTAGGTCCACCTTACTGATAGTAGTTGTAATTATAGTAATAGTGGTAACAGTAATCAACATCATTGTTGTTGTTTTTATTATTATAAGCTCCCTTTACTGAGTCTGAGTTTTGTGACTACTTGGGCAGCACTCTACTATTTGACAATATGCTTCCAAAGTTACATAATTAAATGAAAACGCTCAGTAATATGTTTTCCTTTGTATGGACATAGGAAAATAATGATAAAAATTATTCATATTTAGGGTTTTTTTTTAAAGACATTTCCTAGACAATGATCCTTTGTGGTAAGGAGTAGAAACCTCACCCCCATTTTTTAGTGGTAAGAAGGCTTAGATTTGAATGCCTAGGTTTGAATATTGGTTTTTATCATCTAGTAGCTGGATAAATCACATTTTCTCAGGGCTTTAGTTTTCTCTCAGTAAAATGAGACTTTCAGTTTAGATGAAGGATCCTTTCTATTCATGACTTCTAGGAATTTTCTGACAAGAGACTTGAACCAAAATCTTCCAAGTTCAGAAGATCATTCCAGTATGCATTATATTATTTCTCATTCAAAATTAGCCTGTATACTGCATCATTCATACATATCCACAGTCAGTCATTGATAAGCACTTATTATGTGTTAAGTCACAGTGGCTCTCTAGATTTAACAAAGACAAAATAAGCACATTAATTAATGATACTGATGTAAAATAAGAGGCCCTTGCTGGTCTCCTCAGTAGCTGACCTCCTCTTTCAGTTACTGTCATCACAGTCTACATTTATCTTGTATTGTTCAGTTGTTTATCTACTATCTCCTCCATTAGAAAGTATATATACTTCTTGAGAATAGGAACTTCTTATATCCATGGTGCTTAGCACAGTACTGGTTACATAGTAATCACTTTATAAATGCTTGTTGACTGATAAAAAATAATAATATAAAATGTCACAAGGCAGAATGTGATTAATTGCCTAAAGTAACAGAGCTAATAAATACCATGAATTCAGAGTAGAAAGAACTTACTCTGAGTTTACCAATATAATTGTAAAAGAACAGTGATTCATTTTTTGTTTTCTTTCTTTTGTAACTCATAGTTGTATTTGCTGGTAATAGATGTTTTCTCTTTACATTTCAGATTATGGCTGTGAGTTGGATGATGATGATGGCTACTAGACTTAAGCTTTTAAAGGACTTGTAACCACATCTTGTTATTGGACATATCTTTTGATCGTGCAAATGGTGAAAGGAGTTTCTGGATTACCCCATGTTCATGAACAGTCTAGACTTTTTAAAAGATAATTTTAGTTGCATTTTGTGTTTAATCAGTTTTTATCGACTCATCATCAGAGAAAAAGTTTGGGTTTTGTCATACTTTAATTTTTGGATCATGTTTTGAAAAATGTAAGGAATATTTCTACTCAGCAAGCAAAGACGTCTGTATCTCTCTGAGGTAGAAGCATGGGTTTTGCCTTCTTCCTGGCTCCACTTTTGGTAGTCTAGGTCCTGCTGCTGCCACTGGCAAATCCACTAAAAGAAATTTTACCCAGAGTGTCTGAAATGTAAAATATTTATCCAGATGTTTGGACTTAACAAGAATATAATCTTATGGCTGAAAATAAAGCTGTGTACATTAGCATTCCTCTTATCCAAATAGAAATTTCAGTGAAAATTCACTCACAATAACCCCTAGACAACAAAAAAAGCTTCTTTAGTGGGGACATTCCTAACATAGGATCTGGGATTTAGGCCTAAGAAGAACCTTAGTAAATCATCCATATTTATGAAAAAATTGGGACCCCAAGAGGGTGAGGAATGTGTCCAAGCTCACACAGTTAGTTATGTGATAGAGATGATTTTTTGACTCCCAAATCAATATATTAGACCTGGTCTCCTCTTTTGCTTCTTAGGGGACATCTCCACTGATAACATCAAAAACTCCCTAGTACCAGACATCTAAGTTCAAAATCTCAAAGTGATCTTTGTTTCTTCTCCCTCAGCCCCTCAAATCAGTTGCCACATCTTATCAGTTCCATCTTTTTATTTTTTTTGGTGAGGCATTTGGGGTTAAGTAATTTGCCCAGGGTCACACAGCTAGGAGGTGTTAAGGGATGCCAGGTTTGAACCTGGATCCTCTTGACTCCAGGGCCTCCTAACTCCTGCATCATATATCCCATCCCATGTCAGTGCCATCTTTACAACATTTATTGAAACCATCTCTTTCCTTTCTCTTTCATAGCCTCTATCCTTATTCAGGCCCTTATCACTTCTCACATGATCTGTTGCTTTGATATATAAAGATTTATA
>JAJPUD010005636.1:103216-119607 GCA_023553655.1 Myrmecobius fasciatus | reverse complement strand
ATAAAGATTTATATATATATATATATATATATATATATATATATATATATATATATATATATATATAGACGTGTAGATATATATAAATCTTTATATATCTAAAGATATATCTATATGTCTATATATGTGTGTGTGTGTCTATATATATAGATATATAGATATGTATATATATTATATTTTTTAAGCACTTAATACATGCCAGGCCCTATGCTAAGCACTGAAGATATAAACAGAAGCAAAACAACAACAACAACAAAAAGATATTTATGCCCTCAAAGAAGTTACGTTCTAATGGGGGGAAAAAAACCCATAAAAAAGAGCTTAAAAATTGGGGAATTAGTAAAGGAGGTAGAAAGCTACCCCATACAGCAACATGATGGTGAAGTTAGAAGCATAGAACCAAAACCGAAAGAAGAGTGAAGCATGGCAGGGCTGAGTCCATTGTCAAAATGAAAGTTTGTGGAGAGACTTAGTGGGAGGTGCCAGAGGGACAGAGGGATATTCCACAGTGGTGATGTGGCTGATGTAGACACCAAAAGTTGGGATTTGGTCAAGTGAAGAATTTACGGTGGCCATTATCTTCAGCAAAAGGCATTATTTATGGGAATAGTTTACAGGCAAAATGATAGAATATAATAGACACTAAAAATAGAAAATATGAAATAGGATTGGCAGAGCATAGAAAAAGAGGAGGACAGTGAGTATGGCATGGACCATAAGTAGATTTTAAAGGAAAAATTTAACTCAGGGACATGACTGGGATTTTTGACAGGACATAACAAGATGAGGTTGCTCATCTTGGGTAGGCCTCAGGGATTTGACATAGCTTCAGTTTCTGACTGGATGACCTCCCCAGAGGGTGGAACCATGAAGCTAAACTGATCTCTTATCAGTTCCTTCAGTTCTTCAGTTTTTCTCTGCCCAGCATAACCACCATTCAGGACCTGATCAGTAAGAGGATCACAGGGTATGAGGGAACTTCCAGGGTGAGAAGGCACCTGATGTATAATGGTAAATAGTGAGCTTTTTCTGTTATGAGCCTCATTGTGAAATAAGGATCCAAAAGAAGGCTTCTAGCAACCATGATTTTATTTATGAATAGTTTATCTTGAAATTGAAGAGTATATTCCAGAGGCCGAGAAGGTTATCACTCTAGTACTTTGCCATGAGTGAAATCTCATTCAGTCATTCATTCAATAAACATCAAATATCTATGTGCCAGGTACTGTACTGTTCTGGGAATGCAAAGTCCCTGCCTTTAAGAAATGTACATTCTGAACAGTGGGAATAGGGAATGGAGAATAGCATGTGTATAATTAAGTAAATATAAAACATGGGGAATTAATAGTTTTACTCTAGCAAATGGCACTTGAACTAAAGTTTAAATTTGTATTTTATCCTAGAGGTAGGAGGGAGCTTCTGGAGTGGGCAATGATCAACCCTGTGCTTTAGGAAGAACAGTTCAACCGCTGTGTGGAAGATAGATTGGAGAGAAAAAACTGAGTGCAAAGAAAGGAATTAGGAAATGCTTAAGATAGTCCTGGAAAGTGTTCCCCAATCTTTGTCAGCTTAACCTTCAAGCCAGTATGTCTGGTAGGGAAAACAAAGATGTGGTTTCTGTTGCTTCTACTTAAAACTAATCCAATTAAACATTAAGCTGGGCCTTGGTACTAGGAATTTAAAGAAAGGAAA
The DNA here is from genome assembly GCA_023553655.1 of Myrmecobius fasciatus. Classification (NCBI taxonomy): domain Eukaryota; kingdom Metazoa; phylum Chordata; class Mammalia; order Dasyuromorphia; family Myrmecobiidae; genus Myrmecobius; species Myrmecobius fasciatus. Next base: position 117,915 of record JAJPUD010005636.1, on the reverse strand, counting down.
CAAGCTTTTATTGATATGCAAGGAAAAAGAATAGCTCTTCTCCAGTTACATGCTAATGGAAGTACCTAAGGAGAGGATAATATTTGAATTTTGGCAGAACCCAGAAGAGAATGGCCCCTCTCATAGAATGGAGGTCCCAGAGTGAAATCACCATTGGAAGAAGGGGGAGAGCCTGGAGAGGGATGGTGCATTTAAGACTTTATGCTAAATAAAGTATAAACCAAATTACTTTACATTTCCTGCTTGAGTTTTGCACTTCCATTTCTACTCATGAATTGCTTCCTCTCATTCCCATCACTGCCTATGGAATTTTCCCTTGTCAGATTCAATTCACATGGTTCCTCTAGGAAGCCATCTTGATCATCATACCCCAAGCTGAAAATAAGCACTCCATTAAATTTCATATAGAATTTTATCTTTTTCCTTTGCTCATCTAATCTCATACTTTTCTATGTATTATTTATGTACATGCCCATTTTTTTCCCATTATAAGTTTATTCAGATCATGCTCTATGTCATATCCAAACCTCATAGTCTGGTGGATGTAGTGTATGGGGAGAAACATTTTCTCTATTCTAGAGCACAAAGCCTACATTAAGTTAGGAAAGGAGGGAAAGGAATCGAATCAAAGAAAAAAGTAAAGCAAAGGGAAATAGCCAGATGAGGCTCAGAGGCTAAAAGAAAGACAATAGAAAGCATATGAGATATCCCCACAAGGAGAGGGAATAAAAGAGAAGACTACAGAGGCCTACAGAAAAGACAGGAGAATGGGAGAAGAGACGAGGATGAGAGAAGAGGCAAGAGAGGGAAAAGGACAAAAAAGAGAGATGAAAGAGAAGAAAGCAAGAGTTGGGGCTTTTTGATTTTCATCAATGGATAAGATCACAAATTTATAGCCAAAAGGCATCTTAAAGATGCAAATTAACTCCTTTATTTTATAGGTAAGGAAACTTTCTATTCCAGTCTTTGCTCCAGTTCAGGCCAAAGATAATCTGCACATTAAAAAATCTTTGGGTGGTTTTGTTGTGGACTCACTGGAGAGATAACATGTTAGTTATCCTATAATAAGTATTGTTTCCAAGGAGGAGGAAATGTCAGTTTAGCAGAGCATACTGGGACTTCAGAAACATTACTGACCTCAGAAGAAAAGTTCCTCTCATCATGAGAAAACAGCCCAAGAGCTAGGGAAGTTGAGTGCCATGAAACAGAAACTTTTCCTTTTTAATGTCACTGCACTGTAGCTGATGATAAACTTTTTTACTTGGGAAACCTTACAGACGAACACACAAAGCTTTATCACACAGCAGTATCAAAAAACCTGCCCATTTTTACCCCTTAAACATGGCACTCAGTGTTTTTCCTCAATCCCACAAAATCATTCTTCTCAACTTATTTCTACTACACTTTCCTAAAAGTAAAATATTTTGTGAACAAAATCATAAATGTAATTGAAAAAAACATTCAACTGGTGTTATTTTGCTATAACACAGAAAAGGAAAGAACTGGTTACTTGGTTGTATGTTTTAATGACTAACCATTTAAGACCAGTCAGGTCAATAACCAATAACCTATGAACAGAAGATCTTATAATTAAATGGCCATATGCCATATTTGCCATCTCTAAAACTCAGTCTTGGACCAAGAGGCCTTATGTTTCCAGAATGAATTTTCTTGTAAACCATGGCACGTTGAGGTTAAGGAAAGGGGACACATTTGAAGACATGCATAGAATCCTTACTGTAAAGTGAATCCTTGTGTTGAAGAGAGTTTGGACTAGAGACTCTGAGCTGCACAAGAAGCAGCCAGACTCTTCTGTCAATTTTCTCTCAAGACTTATGAGAGATGGAAGACCATGTATGCAAAAGAAAAGTCACTGTGAAGACTGCAAAAACAGTGACAAAGTTTGTATTTTTCCTGAAATTAAGAAAGGAAAAAAATTCCAATGCACCTAAAAATATTTTTAGTATTTATACTCCTTTATAATGCAAACATCAAAAGTGAGCATTCAGTCCATCTCTTGGAGATATTTTTAAGAAACTGTGAATGAGCTATGATGTAAGCAATTGACCACAAACAGGCATTCTTCCAAGAATGCTTAAGCACAGAGGTGAGGAAGATAAGGAAAAAAAAGCTTTCGGTAAAGGTGTGTGTGCATAGCTACTAATAGTTGGATTAGGTTTTACAAAGCAATATTTGCTGAAGATATGGATGTCTACCTCAGGATTTGCCCTGGTAGAATGAAAAGATTTATTCATGTCCATGAAGGTGACTCAGTCAGGTTCTGTGGTGTCCTTAGAACTTGGTCAGACATAAAGCCAAAGTCATCCTCTGCATCCCAGGCCACTGCCAGTCATCCTGGCTTTTATCTTACCATTGGACTTTGATGTTTATGGAAGAGACAAAGCTTATAAGTTAATGCAACTCTGCCCATTTAAATCTAACTTAGTATACTTAAGTAAGACAGCACCCTGTAATGTCATTCATTTTCTTAGAAAATGCAGGATGAAATTGGTCTTATTTTCTTTCTTTTTACTCTTCCTAGTTTAGGTATCAATATATTTGTTTCATAAAAGGAGTTTGGTAGGGTCCCTTATCACTCTAAATAATTTATTTAATATTGGAATTAGTTGATTTTTTAATTTGTAATAGAATTCACTTGTACATCTAGCTGCTCCCAGTGCTTTTCTCTTAGGAGGCTCATTTATAACCTATTCAATTTCCTTTTCTAAAATAGGCCTATTTAGATATTCTATTTTCTTTTCTGATAGATAATTTATATTTTTGTAAATAGTCCATTTCACTTAAATTTTTAAATTTATTGGCATGTAATTGAGTAAAATAACACCTTATAATTCTTTTAATTTCATCTTTATTATTCATCTTCATTTTAGTGGTATATTCATCCTTTTTATTTTTGATACTAGTTCTCATTCAAATTAACTAATTATATTATTTGATGTTCTTTATATAATTAACTCCTAGTTTTATTTATTAATTCAATATTGTTTTTTACTCTCACTATTGATTTCGTGAAAGTGAATTCAACTGCCATTAGCCTAAAACTATTACAGATTTGGGAGTCAGTGATGTGTTTCTTTGCAGAGAGAACCAATTTTTTTTTATTTTAATATAAGTGGGAATTTTTTAAGGATCACTTCAGATCTTCTGATGTTGAATGCCTCTACATGTTGCATGATTTCAGAATTTCTGAATAATATGTTGTAGCACAGTGAAGCCCTATGGAGTTGTATCATAACAAATCTTTGTTTTATTGAAAATTACATTTTCAGATAAAATATTTTGTTATAAAATTACACATAAAGAAATACAGTTCTCAATTAAAAAAAAAAGTCCATAGACCCCAGGTTAAGAATACCTTTCTAACAGATATGGACACAATAGAGAAGGCGGTATGAAAGAATGAACTAGCAAAAGAAATAAGTGCCATCAGGTAGGTTCAAAGAAAGGCAGCATTACAGAAGTAACTCACCTCCATAGCTTTTCACTTTTTTTTCCATTTTAGAATTTAGTTTCAGAAATTTAGGCAGAATAAGAGCTTGACTAAGCTTGGTGTCCACACATTCCTGTTTAATGAAGATAGCCTCACCTCTTTGGATTACAAGATCATAATACAGAGCTGGAAGGGGCCACAAAAACCATTTCATCCAACCTTATTTTGCAACTAAGGAAATTTAGGCATAGAAAGATTAAGTGATTTACCTGGGGAAATATGGAGGTATGAGAGGGGGAATTTGAAATAGATCTTTGCCTATACTTCTATCCAACCTCCATTCAACTGGAAAATTGTTCTTCCTAAAGTATAGGTCTCCTCATATCAAACTCCATTTATTCCTGGTTCAGTAAATTCTAGTTGTCTCCTTTCATCTTTAAGTTCCTGTTTTGGATCCTGTTTGGCATTCAGAGTCCCTAATAATCTGGTCCCCCCTACCTTTCCAGTCTTTTTATACCTTGTTCACTCCTGTATATATGGAAATCTAATGACTTATCTTTCTTGCCCTTGTATTTGACACTGCATTCTTACAAAATTCCAATTTTCTCTGTTCCCCAGCCTGGAATTCTCTTTGCTTATCTCCACTTCCTATCTTACATAACATCCTTCAGTTTTCAACTAAAGTCCTATCTTCCTTAAAAAGCCTTTTCCAAACCCCCTTTAATCAGCAGATTATTTCCAATTTATCCTATGTTTGCACATAGTTGGCATAGTTGAGCTTTGTGTGTGTATATATGTGTGTGTGTTGCCCGTTGACCTTCATTAGATTGTGAGCTCCTTGAGAGCAAGGACTGGGGTTAGGATTTTTTTGGGGGGGAGGGGAATTGGTTTGGGTTTTTTTTGTTTTGTTTTGTTTTTTTGGTTTTTTTGGCCTTTCTTTGTATCTCCAGTGCTCAACATAGCACATACTGGCACTGCTTATTGATTTGACTAGACAATGCTACAGTGCTACTCATTGTTTCTACATCTCTTCTCCCAATGCTTTCCATTAATGGATCATCTGCCTGGAAAATTTTAAAATAAATGCCCTCAATTGTCTATTTCAGACAAACTTGATTTTGCATAGTGTCTTGCCAACTTAGGCAACTTACCCTCAAACTCTGTTTCTATATCCTGGTCTCTACTCAGTTATATGGATATCAGATTTCCTGGTAGAGTTCCCAAGTGGCAAAATAATCATTCTCTCTTTACTTTTTGTCTTAGAATCCTAGATTTTAATGAAACCTATACCTTAAGATTCAAAGCATATTTAAACCAGTTGACCAATGGGGAAGGGTGATATTGGAGTATCACTTATTTAGAAGAATTATCCTAAGCCCTTCAAGGACCCCAAGTCAAATCCCTACACCCTATTCCAGAATAAGGACTTCCTTTACACTATACTATATTCATCTGTATAAACACTTATTGCAAATGCTTTGGCTGGTATAGTTGGTTTGTTGATTGCAACCAGTTCTCTTTATTCAAAATGGTACAGTGATTGTCAACTCCACATTTATTCTTTTTTTTTTTTCCTTTTTGCTGAGGCAATTGAGGTTAAGTGACTTGCCTAAGGTCACACAGCTAGGGAATGTTAAGTGTCTGAGACCAGATTTGAACTCAGATCCTCCTGACCTCAGGATTGGTGCTCTATCCACTGCGCCACCTAGCTGCCCCCTCCACATTTATTCTTATGACATCATTTTGATAACATATGGCCAATTATTGCTATTCTTTATATAAAATTCACCATGTCAATCAGTAAGATCAGCTCTGAAGATGGTACTAGACTAATTCCTCCTGCTCTAAGCCTTTCTTTAACAAAAATATATATGATAAAAAATGATAAGGGAAGAGAAAGGTAATATTTATATAACACCTGCTATATGCCAGACATTGTGCCTCATTTGTTCTTCATAACAACTCTGTGAGATAGGTGCTGTTAGCCCTATTTTACAGTTGAAGAAACTGAGATAAACAGGTTAAGTGATGTGCTCAAGGTTACACAGCTAGTAAATATCTGAGGCTAGACTTGATCTCAGGACTTCATGATCTCCATGGCCAGCATACTAGCCTCACCCACCTGCCACAAATCTACTGACTAGGCTATGATAAGCAGGAGATGTATAGAAAATCAGTTTCTTCTTCTTTGGATATGTCGCTTAACCTACCTGTGCCTGTTTTCTCATCTTGTAAAAGCATTTTTTCTACTTATTGATGGAAAGATGGATTCAGGGTGCAGAATGAGACTTTTTTTTTTAAAACTCAGTCATGCTTAATTATATACATATTTGTTCAATTGAATTTTTAAAATTTAATGTGATTGGGAGTGGGAGGGAAATAAAATAGATTTGTTAATTTAAAAAAAATAAAAGAAAGTTTAAAAGGATGTACTAATTTACCTTTGAGCTTTCTTCTAGTTTTATGAAATGATAATCCCTAAGATTCTTTATTTATTTAAAGTGGGTGTGGAACAAATCCATTAAGTTTTCACCTTCTTATGAAGAAAGAAGTATATGTGGTGATATGTGGATCTAGGGAGCAGACTCACAACTCACCTTATACTGAGCCACAGTAGAAAATTTACTAGTGTCTGTGTAAGTAAAAAGAGAATCCTGGCTTTTCAGGTTTCATAAGGATTCAGCAATATGAAGCAAGAATTCTTCAAAGAAGAATTGCTGTAGTGTAACAAGATTTTACATAAAATTTTAAAATTGATATTCGTTAAAGGTACTGGTTTATTGTACTCCTCTGTATTGTTCCCTTTGTCTAATCTAATTCTTTTTTCCTCTCAACTAAGTAATCAAGTAAAATCCTCTTGTGCCCCTCAAATTCTTTTGTTAATTTGGGGAGGCAGGGTTTGTTTTTGTGTGTGTGACTTTTTGCAAAAAAAAAAAATTACCCATCATTTTCTTCATTAAATTTTATTTTTTCAGTCTTTTCTAAATGGTTTTTTTCTTTGATTCATATTCCACATACCTATTTATTTCTTCTTTAGTCTCTGTATTCCTCATAGAATTATAGTTTGTAAGGTACTTCTTTTGAATTCCCTCATCTAAACAGTGTATATGCTATTGTCCTACAGATCATATCCCCTCCCTCCCTTTTTTTTAATTGTAACCATTTTAGTAACAATTCCTATAAGAAATAGAGAGGGTAGAACATGCCCCATATTAGAGAATTTTCGGTGTCCCTGAAAATGTAGTTCATTACTAGCCTTTGCCTTATCCGTAATGTTTTCCCCCCAATTTGCATGAAATCTCTCTGGGGCAATGTTCTCCCCTCCTTCTATATATCTTTTGGTCAGCTTGTGCTGTCCTGCCAGATTATAAAGTTGGTAGGGGAGGGGATACAGAGTAAGGGAATTAGGGATTAATCTTTTTCTGCTATTATTTCATTTGGTTATGTAATAAACTTAGGTCTCTGGAAATATAGTTCCAAATTGCTTTCAAATATGGTGTCAGACACTCACTACCTGGGTAACCCTCAGGCAAGTCATTTAAACCTCAGTTTGCCTCAGCCCCTTATGTAAAATGGGCTGGAGAGGGAAAGAACAAACCTCCAGTGTCTGCCAAAAAACCCAAAAATGGGCCACAGAGTCACACATGATGGGAAAAAAAAAAAAAAAAACAGCACAGTCATTTAGAGTATTTTCCATTTTTTTAACAGCTTAGTTTTTTTTTTTCTTTTGAAAACTTGCCTGTTCATATCCTTTGAACATTTATCCATTGAAGAAATGGTTCTTAGTCTTTTAAGTTTGAATCAGTCATTTGATGAACATTTATTAAGCACCTATTATGTTCTTAGAACTGTTCTAAACTACAAGAAAAGGTATAAGATAATCCCTTCTCTCAAGGAATTAACAGTCTAATGGAAGAGACAACATGAAAACAACTATACAAAATAATACATATGCATATATGTATGTGTACATATATATGTGTGTTTATATGTATGCAGGTATGTGTGTGCTTATATATCACAGATTGGACATATTTACCAGATGAATTAGGAAAGGCTTCCTGTAGAAGGTAGGATTTTATTTGAGACTTGAAGGAAATCAATGAATCCAAGAAACAGAAATGAGGAAATACTAAGAGTTAGGAAATGGAGAGTATTATTTCAGGAGCAACCATGGGGTCGGACTCATGGGATCATGGAAAGTACAAAAAGACTGGAAAGAAAGAAAAGTGAAATTTGGTGGGGAAGGGTGGAAATGGGAAGGAGCAAAAATGATATAGAAGATTTTGTAATTGATTCTGGATATGATAGGGTTAGCTAGTGTGCAACATTTCAACATAATGAGCTTGAATTTGTTGGAATAAAGGATGGAAAGTGCAGAGAAAGGTGAACTTGGATTGGCCTTCCTGCTCCTTGTGGTGCTTTTCTTGTGATGCCTCTATAGATGGTAATTGCTTACTATGAGACATCCATTTCTCACCATGCCATCATCAACTTGTTCTCCACCTCCTCCACCAAGATTAGAGAATTTATTGGCCATTCAGCAAAAAGAAAGCTGGAGGGAGGTTTTTTTGTTTTGTTTTGTTTTGTTTTGCTTTGGGTCTGGTAGATATTGATGGGAATTTCATTTAACAGAACTAACTCAAGTGCCTTTCATGGAAGATCATTTTTCTGCTATAGATAAGTAAATCTCCTTTTGTTAATCCTTCCCATGCCTCACTTCTTTCCTAGACTATCACCCCTATATCCTCTACCCTTCCTAATCATGATCTATTGATAAACAAGTTCAACTCTACACTGGCCTCTAGAATCTCTTTGCCCCCTGTCCCTTTAAAAGATCTTGCCCCATGAAACCTTGACCTTTGGATTACTCCCATTACCTCTTGCCTTTGTTTCTATTTTCATGCTACTGAATGAAACTAGAGAAAATCGGAAAGATGTGCTGCCTGAGTCCCCATAAATTTATATTATATAGTCCTAACTGAACCCTCATTGCAGCAAAGCAATCCTTTTACATCCTAATAAATTCACAATCTCACACACCACAAAAATTTCCCAGCCTTTCAGTCCCACTTCAAATGTTCCATGTCTTCCCCTTCTACCACTTTTTCAGGTGAGAGAACCTTGCCTCATATTTAATTGAAAAAAAAGGGACATTTCACTAACAGCTCTCATCTTTTTTCCTTATTATCCATCCCTCAGATACCTTCCACCACTATCTCCTTCACCCCTGTTTCACATAAAAAGGCCTTCCTCTTTGTCAAGGCGAATCACTAAACATACAGTTTTGATCTCTTTCCATTCCATCTACTCTAACAGATTTCCTCCCCCTTTTTTAAATCATTTTTACTCTCTCACTAATCTTCAATTTCTCTTTGTTTACTGTTCCCTCCCCCACCCCTTCCTGTAACCATCATCAAATTTTTTTTTTCTCTTGATCTGCTCATCCTCACCATCATCCTACATTTCTCCTACTTTTTGTAGCTAAACTACTTGAAATGCCATCTACAATTAGCCTTACATTACATAGCCTTAATTACAATTACCTCAGCTTCCTCTCATTTCACTCTCAGTTCTTTAAATCTTGCTTCTGATATCATCATTGAACAAAAAACTACTTTCTTCAAAGTTAACAATGATCTTTTAATTTCTAAATTGAATATCATCTCTTAATCTTAACCTCTCTGCAATTATTAACACTATTGATGTCCTTTTTCCTTGATGCTGTCTTCTCCATAGGTTTTTACAATAATAATCTCTTCTGATTCTCTCTCTCTCTTATGATTCCTCAGTCTCCTTTGCTGAATCTTCATTCTAGCCATGCCTAGAAGCCATGAGTATTCCCCAAAGCTCCTTTTCTCTTTATGTACTATTTCACTTGGTATTTACATCAGCTACCATGGATTCAATTATCTTGTCAATGCTAATGATCCCAAGATCCTATTATCCAGCCTTAATTTCTTTTCTGTTCTCTAATATTCAATTGCCTATTGAACATCTCAAACTGGAAGCTCTATAGAAACTCATATCCAAAACTGAACTTATGATATTCACCTTACCCTAAACCTTCATTCTTCCTAATTTCCCTATTTTTATAGAAGGTACCACCATTCTCCCAGTCACCTGGACTCTCAACTCCCCATACTCATCCCCATCCCTTATGCAATCTATTGTCAAGCCTATCTATTCTACCTTCACATCTCTTGTATTCTGTCCTCTGACCTTGCCACCATCCTGGTACAGACCCACATCATCTTATAGTTGCAATATTATAATAGTCTGCTGCTTGATTTTTCTGCCCAAGTTTTTCCCCATTCCAACTCAGCCTCTATTATATTGTGAAATTGATCTTCCTAAAGCATAGGTCTGACCTGTGACATCACATGCTGCATCCCACAACCTTCAATATACATACTTTAGTTGTTCCCCATCTCCTTCAGGATCAAAATATAGTATCTTTATAGCATTTCATAACCTTTCATTTTTCCAGTCTTTTAAAATTTGACTTGTTCCCACATACTTTGAGATCCACTGAAACTGAACTCTGCTGTTCATCATAAGAGATGCTTCTTTTTTCTCAGCTCTGTTATTTTCTATTGCTGTCACACCTGCCTGGAATTCTCTTTCCTTATCTCTCCTTCTTGACTCTCTTGGCTTCATCAGGTCCCAGCTAAAACCTTATCTTCTACAAGAAGCTTTTTCCTGTTCTCATCAATTTTAGTGCCTTCTCTTTGCATTACCCTTAATTTATCCTACATAGAACTGCTTTGTGCATAGTTTTATTGGTGTGTTTTGTCTCCCCCAGCTGGGTGGCGCAGTGGATAGAGCACTGGATCTAACCTGAAGAAGACATCAGTTTAAATCCAGTCTCAGCCACTTATTAGCTATATGATCAGAGCAAGTCACTTAAATTCTATATATCTGTTACTTCAACTGTAAAATCAGGGATTTATATCTACCTTCCATGTTTGTTGTGAGGATCAACTGTGTCTGACACATAATAGGTGCTATATACTTATTCTTTTGCTCTTTGCCTATTCAACTGAATTTCTTGAGAACAGAGACCGTTTTTCTTTGTAATTCCAATGCTTAGCACAATGCCTAGCAAATGATCAGCACAATAAATGCGTATTTAATGACTTGGATGACTTATGAGTACTCATTTTGTTATATTATCAACCTATATTACCAGGGGATTGGCCTGAATCTTTTTCAGTCCAGAATAACTTCTGTTATGCAATAGTAATTTCCTTCTACTTCTTCCTTCTTTTCTCTTCAGCACAATCCCTTTCATGTCTCCTCTTAAGACCTTTAAAAATAGAACAAAACTACTCGTAGAATTTCTCTCTCAGAAGTTCTCAAAGTGTGCTCTGAGGACAGAAGTCCTTGAGGTCAAAACTATTTTCATAATAATGACATTATGTGAGTGTTTTTTCACTCTCATTCATCCACTGATATTGTTTCAGATTCAATGTTGCCATTAATTTTTAAGAAAGTATCACTTATTTTGTTGTAGTATCAAAGAAGAATAACCACAATTGTCTGAGAAGGTTATTAAAACATTTGGTTGTTTTCCAGCTACATATTTTTGTGAAGTCATAAGTTTCTTCATGAACTTCAACCAAAAAAAGCTTCTGCCTGGGATCTTTCTATTCTTCTCAGGAGCTATTCCCATTCTGAGCTGCTATCACAGACTTCAAGGATCATGGAGGTTGGATTATGCCTAAGGCCTTTTTCCTGCAGCTAGGCTTGGGCTACTAGTGTTTCCCTGGACTTCCTTGGACCATTCAACAGTTACTCTCTCTGGCTGGGCTACTGTAGTTCCAAATTTTGGGCCACCTGAAAAATTGGAAGTAGGCTGAGTCTGGAATCAGTTAAGAAAAATAACCATTTGTACCCTTCTGTCAACTGACCCCAGCTTGCTTACCCTACAGGAGAATTTTCTGTGAATTCTTGATGAATGAGACCAGGTGAAGATTTCTCAGAGCCTGTAAAATCTTAAACCTAAATTTCAGGAAGTCATGTGACCTCTATTCTCAGAGGGTGTAGGGTAGGAAAGGTCAAACCCTAGGTCTAAGCTTCAGAAAGTTACATGACACCCAGGAAGTAGATAGCATTGTTGACCATTGGTCAATGGTTACTTCCTTTTCAGGTCATCCAATGAATTTAAAAATCAACAGAAAGGGAGAGTGCTATATCCACAGCTTTTCTGCTATATGATCAATTTTCTGTTTCTGTCATGGGCCACACACCATGCTGCACTGTCTAGATAGTGTACTTGGGACTCTCCTTGCAAGGACTAAATAAATGTTTTCTGTTTGTATCTGAGATGCCTCTGAGTAGTTAATTTGGGTAAGGGCGTGGGGAGGGGGGGTCTAGGATCCTGTCCTACACATTTGGTTGGATACAGTAGTTTAGAGGTTATGCTTTACATTTCTTTCCAGAATGGTACATTTCTAAACCCAATGAGAAAGTTGGAAGAGACCTGAGCTACTATTATACCTCCACAGGCCCAGTGAATTTTTATCATTTTCACCCCAGCAATCATTTCCTACTTGGTGAGAATCGGATCTGAAATATAAATATGCTTTGTTGAAATGGGAAATTAACCTCAGACACTTATTAGCCTGGATAAGTCATTTAACCTATTTGCCTCATCATTTACAGATGTTGTTTTATATTTGTAAAAAATGAGCTGGAGGAGAAAACAATAAACTTCTCCAGTATCTTTGCTAAGAAAACACCAAGTAGAATCACAAAATCACAACAACATAATGTTGTTGTCAAACAACAAAAAATTTCTTTAAAAAAAGTCATCTAATTTTAATTTCTTGGGGAAATTTCTTTCACCTTTCATCTTTCATGAGAAAAATAAGAAATTTTTCTATTGTCATCAGGCTGATAAATGTCAGCTCTGCTAACCCTAACATCTATCACTACTGAGTTCTTTTTTTCATTCTTACTGGATGATCTCTCATCTCATGGCACTTGTGAATCCCCAGCCTCATTTCTTGGAGGACAAGTTATTACTTCTTCTGAGTATCAGATTCCCTAGTAAGAACTATTAATATAGCTAACATTTATATAGTGACTTAAGGTTTCCAAAGTACTTTACATATAATTACACAGATTGTCTCATTTGTTCCTCATTTAAGTGTTAATATTAGCCTCATTTTAAAACTGACTTGAATCTGAGAGGTTAAGTGACTTAATCAAGATTATACATCTAGAAAGTTTCTGAAGCAAGATTGAAAGTAGGATCTCCTTGAAGCCCAAATTGAATATTCTAACCACTGTGCTACCTATCTGCCTCTAAAAATACAGATATTTATTTCTTGGCTCCAAGTGTTCAAAGGTCTTTATGGTTCTTCAGGAGAAGAATTTTCTATATGATATTCTTCTGACAAAAACCAAAATTCCTTTGCATTTTTTCATACCCTTTGTCATCACAATTGAGATAATTTTCTACTTTTTTTTTTTAAGAAACACCATTCCTCTTGATGATTTGAGGTGTGGTGAAGTGCTTTTTTATTTATTTTCCCTTTTCATTGATGAAGAAGGCAGATAATAGTCACTTGGCCATGGCAAAAATATAAACGTCCCATACACAATAGGCAAGTCTCTATAAAATTCTCTCCATATTTACTGGAAGTAAAATCCTTATATTCTGTCATTCATGGCAGTAAGCTCTTTTGGAAAATTTGTGGCTAAATGGTTTGGGGGGAGAGTAGGTGGGAGACGGAGGCAAGTCTTTGAATGCTAGTAAAATCATTCTCCTCATCTCTTTGGCATTATCATTACTACTTGACATCTGCATTCAACTTAGTATAGTATGAATGGCATTTGTTTTACATGGATAGAATTAATTTTCTTCTAAGGGGGCAGGGATGCTGTACTTGGGATTTTGTTGATCTAGGGCTTAGATCATTGACATGGCTTTGTCAGGTGCCAGGAGCATAAAAAAGCCTAGACTAGGGGATATCCAGGTTTTGAAGAATTTTCCTTGCTTTTCTGGATGTCATTCTGATCTGATGCTCTTTGGCATCATTCCAAATTTTTCTCCAAAACAATAATGTATTAGTGTCTCAATTTTCCCATATCCCCTACCACATTTGTCATTTTTCTTTTCTTTCATATTAACCAGTCTGATAGATATAATGTGGTAGCTCCTCAAATATTTGTATTTATCTACTCTGTAGTGACTTAAAGCATTTTTGTATATGAATAAAGTATATATATATACATATGTACACATACATATGTATATATATATACATATATATATATACTTCATATATTTTATATGATTAAAGCTAACTTTGATTACTTTGAAAACTTCCTGTTCATATACTTTGGCTTGTTATCAATTGAGGAATAGCTCTTATTTCTATATATTGCACTCAGTTCTCTATTCAAGAAATTTGATCTTTCAAAGAAATTGCTGTAACTTTTTGCAGCATTATGAGTACTATGTACTTTCCATCCTATTTCCCCAATTTATTCTACTCTCTCTCTCTCTCCTTTCATGTTGCCATTCTCTCTCTCTCTTTTTTATTAAAAGCTTTTTATTTACAAAACATATGAGTGATTTTTCTACATTGACCTTTGCAAAAGCTTTTTTTGTTGTTGTTCCAAGCTTTTCCCCTTCTTCCCCCCACCCATCACCCCTAGATGACAGGTAATCTAATACATGCTAAATATGATAAATTATATGACAAATCCAATATATGTATACATATCTATACAGTTATCTTACTGCACAAGAAACATCAGATCTAGAAAGAGAGAAGAAAAAAAAAAAACAACCTAAGAAGGAAAACAAAATGCATGAAAATATTCACAGAAAGCGTTAAAATGCTATGTTGTGGTCCACACTCAGTTCCCTCAGGCTTCTCTCTGGATGTATATGACTATCTTCATCGCTGAACAATAGGAACTGGTTTGAATCACATCATTGTTGAAGAGAACCATGTCCATCAGAATTGATCATCGTATAGTCTTGTTGTTGTGTATAATGTTCTACTGGTTCTGCTGATTTCACTCAGCATCAGTTCATGCAAGTCTCTCCAGGCCTCTCTGAAATTGTCCTGCTGGTCGTTTCTCCCAGAATAATAATATTCCATAACATTCATATACCATAATTTATTCAGCCATTCTCCAATTGATGGGCATCCTTTCAATTTCCAGTTTCTTGCTACTATAAAAAGGGCTACCACAAACATTTTTGCACATGTGGGTTCCTTTCCCT
>JAJPUD010005636.1:91325-103116 GCA_023553655.1 Myrmecobius fasciatus | reverse complement strand
TGAAGAGAACCATGTCCATCAGAATTGATCATCGTATAGTCTTGTTGTTGTGTATAATGTTCTACTGGTTCTGCTGATTTCACTCAGCATCAGTTCATGCAAGTCTCTCCAGGCCTCTCTGAAATTGTCCTGCTGGTCGTTTCTCCCAGAATAATAATATTCCATAACATTCATATACCATAATTTATTCAGCCATTCTCCAATTGATGGGCATCCTTTCAATTTCCAGTTTCTTGCTACTATAAAAAGGGCTGCCATAAACATTTTTGCACATGTGGGTCCCTTTCCCTCCTTTAAAATCTCTTTGGGATATAGGCCCAGTAAAAACACTGCTGGTTCAAATGGTATGCACAGTTTGATAACTTTTTGAGCATAGTTCCAAATTGCTCTCCAGAATGGTTGCATCCGTTCACATTTCCACCAACAATGTATCAGTGACCCAGTTGTCCCACATCCCCTCCAACATTTATCATTATCATTTCCTGTCATTTTAGCCAATTTGATAGGTATGTAGTGATATCTCAGAGTTGTCTTAATTTGCATATCTCTGATCAATAGTGATTTGGAGCACGTTTTCATGTGACTAGAAATAGTTTCAATTTCTTCATCTGAAAATTGTCTGTTCATATCTTTTGACCATTTATCAATTGATTGATCAAGTGGCTTGAATTCTTATATATTTGAGTCAATTCTCTAAATATTTTAGAAATGAGGCCTTTACCAGAACCTTTAAATGTAAAAATATTTTCCCAGTTTATTGCTACCCTTCTAATCTTGTCTGCATTCATTTTGTTTGTACAAAAACTTTTTTAACTTGATATAATCAAACTTATCTATTTTGTGATTAATGATGATCTCTAGTTCTTCTTTGGTCACAAACTCCTTCCACCTCCACAGGTCTGAGAGGTAAACCATCCTACATTGTTCTAATTTGTTTATAATATCATTCTTTATGTCTAGATCATGAATCCATTTCAACCTTATCTTGGTATATGGTGTTAGATGTGGGTCAATGCCTAGTTTCTTCCATAGTAGTTTCCAATTATCCCAGCAGTTTTTGTCAAATAGTGAGTTTTTATCCCCAAAACTGGGGTCTTCAGGTTTATCAAACACTAGATTACTATTGTCATTGAGTATTTTGTCCTGTGAACCTAACCTATTCCACTGATCCACTACTCTATTTCTTAGCCAGTTACAAATGTTTTTGATGACCACTGCTTTATAATATAGTTTTAGATCTGGTACAGCTAGGCCACCCTCATTTGCATTTTTTTTCATTAATTCCCTTGAAATTCTTGACCTTTTGTTTTTCCAAATGAATTTTGTTATTTTTTCTAGGTCAGTCAAATAATCTCTTGGGAGTTTGATTGGTATAGCACTAAATAGATAGATTAGTTTAGGTAGTATTGCCATCTTTATTACATTCGCTCGACCTGTCCAAGAGCACTTGATATTTTTCCAATTGTTTAGATCTGACTTTATTTGTGTGGAGAGTGTTTTGTAGTTTTGCTCATATAGACCCTGACTTTCCCTTGGCAGATATATTCCCAAATATTTTATACTATCGAAAGTTATTTTGAATGGAATTTCTCTTTGTATCTCTTGCTGTTGTATTTTATTGGTGATGTATAAAAATGCTGATGATTTATGTGGATTTATTCTGTATCCTGCACATGTTGTCATTCTCAAAAGTGTTTTGCTTCTGCATTTTGCCTTCCCTAATTCATCCTCCTTTTTATTAGCTTCACCATCCCTTTTCTTATTTTTCTCCTCTTTATTTTCCTATGTAGTAAGATAGATTTCTATACCCCACTTAGTGTGTGTTATTCCCTCTTTGAGCCAATTCTGAGAGTAAGAGTTCATACACCACCACCATCATCCAAGTCCCTTATATCCCCCTCCATTAAGCTCTTTCATGCCTCTTTTATGTCAATTTTTATCTCTCCCTTTCTTCTTTTCCCAGTGCATTCCCCTTACTCATTCCTTAATATTTTTTTAATCATCCCATCATGTTCAACTCACACCTATGCACTCTGCATAAACTCTTCTTAATTATCTTAAAAATAGGAAAGATTTTAGGAATAACATTTTTCCATGAAGGGAAAAGCACATTTATCCAACTCCTTCATTTTATGAGCAATTAAATAGGCCCACAGTTAATGCCAGTCATCTGTTACCACCCCTATCACCACCCCGTTTGTTTGTTTTTTTTTCCTTCTAACCTGACAATGGGAAGGGAAAATATGCCGGAGACATCATCTCCTATGATATCGCTCCTCAACCAATCCTCATCAAATTTCTTGGTTCATTTGAGCCTAGAATCTAGAATCATATGTTCTCTTTCCTATTGCTTTGAGCCTCAATTTTGTGCCAGGGAATTTGTCTCGAGCTCACTCTGATAGTGATAATAACATTGTCTTTTATAATTATGATTCCTTCTTTCTCATCTTTATTATCTTCTGCCTCATTTCAACTTTAGAAATGGGATTGTTTAAGCTTTCAGCCACTGCCATGCCACTCTCCAGAGGTTCAAATAGATAAACAGAAGAGAAGTTATGTCTAGCAGACTGCACCAGTCTCTAGCTTTTCACTACATTGTGATTTGGCTAAGAATTTCTCAGGAACATTGACACTTCCAGAGCTCTTTCCCCTCAGCATGAAGAGCTGAGGGGAAAGGGGGCCCTTCAGTTTTCTTGATGGCTCTTAAGCATCCCCTCCAGTGGAAGTAGTTATCTATGTGTGTTGTCTTGTCTATTAGAATATTATTTCTCATGGGAAGGGGGGAAGAAGTAGAAGGAGGGAGACTTTGCAAGAGAAAAGAACACTTTCTGATGAAGCTTAGTAAATCAATGAAAAGGATTTTAAAATATTTAATGTGTGTTAGGTATTATAGCAATTATTGGGTATACGAATACAAAATTGAGACAGTTCTTTCTTACAAGGAGATTATATTTTAAAAGGCAAGACAACATACATAGGAATATTGTTGCCAGAAAAGTGTATGAATCTAGAAAACCATTGGGATGGTCAAAGGAAGAATAAGACGATGTTGGTAGAACATGTTCAGAGGCAACAATGTTATAGATAGAATTACTATCCTGAGAGCTTAAGATAGCAATTAGAGTATAACAGCAATGAAAGCAATGTTATGGAATACTCTCCTCCTTAGTAGAAAAGCTCTGATCCATCATAGATATAGTTTCTTGAAAATAGGTTGCCTAACCCTAATAATCAAGAGTATGATGACAGTCCTTCTATTTCCCAACTCCATTACAGCATTCAAAAACACCACCTAACTTAAAATTATATTAGAGATGTGACTTCTATTAAATGTGTTGTTAGTGATCTTAAATTTGAATCTACATCTCTGTAAAATAAGTACCCCATCTAATGGCAATGATGGGAGTTTGACAGTAGGGTAGAGACATGACATTTGTTTAGTCCTATAGATGAAGACTGCCATTCCATATCATGAATAGTTATTAACTGAAATATGGCAAACTTCTTAATCCAGTAGGTAGGGGATGTGAGAATGGAAGAAAAATATTGATGTAATTAAATTGCCAGTTGAAGGTAAGTCAAGAATAAGATTATCAATAAACAAGAATGTTCACTGTCACTATTATTTTATATAGTACTAGAAATGCTAGTAATAGCAATAAGAGAAGTAAAAAAACTAAGATATTATGCCATATTTGTTTGTGAAAGACAGACAGTGACTGGTATGAGGAGCATTCTTAAAGAAAAGTGTTGGTTTCATCCTTAGTGAGGAGATGGGTACAAGAGCAATAGCCAAGAGGGGTACAGCCAAGATGGTAGAGAAAAGGCAGGACTCATGCAAGCTCAAACTAACACAGCTCCAAAAATATTTTGAATAATGACTCAAAACAAATTCTGGAACAGCAGAACCCACAAAAGGAGGGAATGAAACAATTTTCCAACTCAACATAGAAGGCCAAGCAGGAAAGATCTGTTGCACCAGGGTAAAAATGGAGTGCATTCCTGGGCCAGAAAACTTATAATAGCCATTGGGAATGACTGAATGAGTGATGGAAAAGAATATTTCCAAACCTCTCAGGCTACAGACAATAAAGGGGTCAGACAACTGGTCAGAGAGAAAATATAGGGATTCCTTTGCTAGCACCAGGGGTGGAAGTCTGTTATATTGCCCATATTTGGATGTAGGTCACAATCCTAGGTCTTAGTTCCATGATGAGCAGGAGCACTAGCACCCCAGAGCTTGTATCCATAGAGGAGCTGGATCCTGCTCACAGTTCCAAGGTGGAAAAAGTGCTAATGGTCATTCAGAGACCAGATTAACAGGTCAGGAGTGTTGTAAACATGCCTCTCCCCACATCATACCTCCTTGGCAGAACCAAAAACTTATGGACCATTAAAATTATCTGTGAAAACATCTACAAAATAACTCTGAAGCTTGAGATAGTTAATGCCCTCTCCAACCTGGAAATAGATTCTCATTTTAGCATAGAGTTAAAAGCCAAGAAATAGATTGGGGAAAAGATTAAACAATAGAAAAAGATCCTGACTATAGAAAATTATTATGGTAACAAGAGAAGACAAAACATAAACTCAGGAGAAAATAACAAAGTCAAAACTCATACATCCAAAGCCTCAAAGAAAATCCTGAATTGGTCTCAGGCCTTGGAAAAGCTCAAAAATAAATTCAAAAGGAAATAACAGAGATAAAGGAAAATTTGGAAATAGAAATGAAAGTGATGCAAGAAAAATCATGAAAAAAGTCAACAATTTGGTAAAGGAGGAGCAAAAATAAAATACTGAAAAAAATAATATTTTAAAAATAACCAATTTTTTTTTCTTTTTTTTCTTTTTTTTAAATTTTATTTTATTTGCAAAACATATGTATGGGTAATTCTTCAACATTAACCCTTACAAAGCTTTCTGTTAAAAATTTTCCCCCCCACCCTTCCTCTAGATGGAAGGATATCCACTACGTGTTAATTATATTAAAATATTTGGCAAATCAAATATATGTATACATATTTCCACACTTATCATTGTTGTGCAAGAAAAATCGTATCTACACAGAAGACATATCAGATAAAGGAAACACAATGTAAGCAAACATCAATCGAGAGTATAAGAATGTTATGTTGTGGTCCACATTTCACATCCCTCTCTCTGGGTGTATATGGCTTTCTTCAGTGAACAATTGGAAGTGGTTTGAAACATTTCTTTGTTGAAGAGAGCCATATCCATCAGAATTGATCATCATATAGTATTGTTGTTGCCATATATAATGATCTCCTGGTTCTGCTCATTTCAATCAGCATCAGTTCATGCAAGTCTCTCCAGGCCTCTCTGAAATCGTCCTGCTGGTCGTTTCTTACAGAACAATAATATTCCATAATATTCATATACCATAATTTGTTCAGCCATTCTCCAATTGAAGGGCATCCATTGAGTTTCCAGTTTCTAGCCACTACAAAAAGGGCTGCCACAAACATTCTTGCACATATGGGGCCCTTTCCTTCCTTTATGATTTCTTTGGGATATAAGCCCAATAGAAATGCTGCTGGGTCAAAGGGTATGCACAGTTTGATAACTTTTTGAGCATAGTTCCAAATTGCTCTCCAGAATGGCTGGATCCATTCACAGCTCCACCAACAATGCATCAGTGTCCCAGCCTTCCCACATCCCCTCCAACATTCATCATTAATTTTTTCTGTCATTTTAGCCAATCTGACAGGTGTGTAGTGGTACCTCAGGGTTGTCTTGATTTGCATTTCTCTGATCAATAGTGATTTGGAGCACCTTTTCATATGACTACAAATAGTTTTAATTTCATCCTCTGAAAATTGTCTGTTCATATCCTTTGACCATTTATCGATTGGAGAATGGCTTGAATTCTTATAAATATGAGACAATACTCTCTATATTTTACAAATGAGACCTTTATCAGAACCCTTAAATGTAAAGATTATTTCCCAATTTATTGCTTCCCTCCTAATCTTGACTGCATTGGTTTTGTTTGTACAAAAACTTTTTAACTTAATATAATCAAAGTTATCTATCTGGTTTTCAATTAAGAGTTCCAGTTCTTCTTATACATAAATTTATTCCATCTCCATAGGTCTGAGAGGTAAACTATATTACGTTCCTCTAATTTACTTATAATATCACTCTTTATATCCAGATCATGAACCCATTTAGATCTTATCTTGGTATGTGGTGTTAGATGTGGGTCAAGCTCTAATTTCTTCCATACTAGTTTCCAATTTTTCCAGCAATTTTTGTCAAATAGTGAGTATTTATCCCAGAAGCTGGGGTCTTTGGGTTCATCAAAGACTCAATTGCTATAATTTCCTTGTTTTTCTTGTGACTCTATCCTATGCCACTGATCGACTACTCTATTTCTTAGAGTACCAAATGGTTTTGATGACCACTGTTTTGTAATATAGTTTTAGATCTGGTACAGCAAGTCCACTGTCAGCAGCCTTTTTTTTTTCATTAATTTGCCTGAAACTCTTGACCTTTTGTTCTTCCAAATGAATTTTGCTACTGTTTTTTTCTAGATCTGTAAAATAATTTCTTGGGAGTTTGATTGGTATGGCACTAAATAAGTAAATTAGTTTGGGTAGTATTGTCATTTTTATTATATTATCTCAGCCTACCCATGAGCATTTTAAGTTTTTCCAATTGACTAGGTCTGAAAATATTTATGTGGAAAGTGTGTTGTAGTGTAGTTCATATAGTTCCTGACTTTCCCTTGGCAGATAAATTCCCAAATATTTTATACTATCAACAGTTATTTTGAATGGAATTTCTTTTTGTATATCTTCCTGCTGAACTTTATTGGTAATATATAAAAATGCTGATGATTTATGTGGATTTATTTTGTATCCTGCAACTTTGCTAAAGTTGTGAATTGTTTCTAGTAGTTTTTTACTTGAGTCTTTAGGGTTCTCTACGTATATCATTATGTCATCTGCAAAGAGTGATAATTTGGTTTCCTCATGACCTACTCTAATTCCTTTTATCTCTTTTTCTTCTCTTACTGCCAAAGCTAACATTTCTAAGACAATATTAAATAATAATGGTGACAGTGGGCAGCCTTGTTTCACTCCTGATCTTATTGGGAATGGTTCTTGTTTGGCTCCATTACATATGATGCTTGCTGAAGGTTTTAAGTAGATACTACTAAATCATTTTAAGGAAAAGCCCATTTATTCCTATACTCTCCAGTGTTTTTAATAGGAATGGGTGTTGGATTTTATCAAAGGCTTTTTCTTCATCTATTGAGATAATCATATGGTTTTTATTAATTTCGTTATTAATATAATTGATTATGCTAATACTTTTCCTAATATTGAATCAGCCCTGCATTCCTGGTATAAATCCTACTTGGTCATGGTGTATTATCCTGGGGATGACTTTCTGTAATCTCGTTGCTAGAATCTTATTTAAAATTTTTGCATCAATATTCATTAGGGAAATGGGTCTATAGTTTTCTTTCTCAGTTTTGACCCTACCTGGTTTAGCTATCAGCACCATATCTGTGTCATAGAAGGAATTTGGTAGTACACCTTCTTTCCCTATTTTTTCAAATAGTTTATATAGTATTGGGATTAATTGTTCTTTGAATGTTTGGTAAAATTCACATGTAAATCCATCTGGCCCTGGAGATTTTTTCTTAGGGAGTTGATTAATAGCTTGTTCTATTTCTTTTTCTAAAATAGGGCTATTTAAATAATTTATTTCCTCTTCTGTTAACCTGGGCAGTCTATATTTTTGTAGATATTCCTCCATTTCATTTACATTATCAAATTTATTGGCATAAAGTTGGGGAAATAAACTCCTAATTATTACTCTAATTTCCTCCTCATTGGAGGAAAGTTGTCCCTTATCATTTTTGAGACTAACAATTTGATTTTCCTCTTCCCTTTTTCTAATCAAATTAACTAAAGGCTTATCTATTTTGTTGTTTTTTTTTCATAAAACCAACTCTTAGTTTTATTTATTAATTTAATAGTTTTCAATTTTATTTTTTCAATTTTATTAATCTCCCCTTTACTTTTCAGAATTTCCAATTTGGTATTTAATTGAGGGTTTTTAATTTGGTCTTTTTCTAGCTTTTTAAATTGTAAGCCCAGTTCATTGATCTCCTCTTTCTCTGTTTTATGCAAGTAAGCATCTAGAGATATAAAATTGCCCCTTATAACCGCTTTGGCCATATCCCACAAATTTTGGTATGTTGTCTCATTATTGTCATTCTCCTGGATGAAATTATTGATTGTGTCTATAATTTGCTCTTTCACCCATTCATTCTTCAGGATTACATTATTTAATTTCCAGTTAACTCGTGGTCTATTTTCTCCTGACCTTATATTACATGTGAGTTTTATTGCATCATGATCTGAAAAGGATTCATTTACTATTTCTGATTTTCTGCATTTGATTTTGAGGTTTTTATGCCCTAACACATGATCAATTTTCATATAAGTTCCATGAACCCCTGAGAAAAAAGTATACTCCCTTCTATCACCATTCAATTTCCTCCAGAGATCTATCATACCTAATTTTTCTAGCCTTTTGTTTACCTCCCTAACTTCTTTCTTATTGATTTTGTGATTTGATTTATCTAATTCTGAGAGAGCAAGGTGGAGATCCCCCAGTAGTATAGTATTACTGTCTATTTCTCCTTGCATCTCTGTTAGTTTCTCCTCTAGGAATTTGGATGCTATACCACTTGGTGGTATAGTTTAGTATTGATACCGTTTCATTGTCTATGCTACCCTTTAGTAAAATATAGTTTCCATCCTTATCTCTTTTAATTAGATCTATTTTTGTTTTTACTTGATCCAAGATAAGGATTGCTACCCTGCCTTTCTTTGTTCACCTGAAGCATAAAAGATTCTGCTCCAGCCCTTTACCTTCACTCTGCATGTATCTCTATGTTTTAGATGTGTTTCTTGTAAACAACATATTGTAGGATTTTGGCTTTTAATCCAGTCTGCTACCCACTTCCGTTTTATGGGGGAGTTCATCCCATTCACATTCACAGTTAAAATAACTATATCTGTATTTCCTGCCTTCTTATTTACTCAGAGTTATGAAAAAATAACAAAAATTAATGAAGAGAATGCCTTGAAAATCATATAAACAAATTTAAAAAAAAGATAAACAAAAATTAATTGAAGAGAACTCCTTAAAAAGTAGAGTTGACCAAATGGAAAAGGAGTACAAAAGCTAACTGAAGAAAATAACTACTTAAAAAATAGAACTGGGTAAGTGGAAGCTAATGACTTTATGAGATATCAAGAAGCAATCAAATAAAATCAAAAGAATGAAAAATAGAAGAAAATGTGAAATATTTCATCAGAAAAATAACTAACCTGGAAAATATCTGAAAACCATGATAAAAAAGGAGTTTAGACATTATCTTTCAAGAATTTTATCAAGGAAAACTGTCCTGATATCCTAAAACCAGAGGGTAAAATGGAGCTTGAAAGAATCCACCAATCACCTCCTGAAAAAGATTTCAAATTGAAAACTCTCAGTAATATTTTAGTCAAATTCCAGAGCTCCTAGGTCAAGGAGAAAATATTGCAAGCAGCCAGAAAGAAACAATTCAAATATCATGGAGCCACAATCAGATAATACAAGATGTAGCAGTTTTTACATTAAAAGATAATAGGGCTTGGAGTATGATATTCTGGAGGACAAAAGAACTAGAATTAAACCAAAAATCACCTACCCGGGAAAACTAAGTATAATTTTTTGGGGTGGGAGGAATGGACTGATATTCAATTAAATGGAGGATATACAAGAGCTGAACAAAACATTTGACTTTCAAATATAAGACTTAGGAAAAAAAAAAGGGAGAATGATTCTGGGAAGATGCCAGAGTATGTCAGAAAATCCCAAGTTCTCTAGGTTTCCCCTACAAACAAAAAAGAAAAATGTGCCTCAGGATAAATGTAGACTGATGAAAAACAAATGACTTGGGACAGAACAGGTTCCTCCTGGGACAACTGAAGAAGATCAGAAGAAAGACCCCAGGATGGGGGTTTAAGTTGTATGAAGTGTAAATACCTCTAGGCTAGCTTGCTGAAACAGCAGTCTGGGAGCTCTGAGGCTACTTGGATTCAGAAGAAACCTCAACCTACAGCACAGAAATTTCCAAGGCACACTGAGGAGTATGAAGTCAGAGTCCAAGAAGATTGAGGAAACCTCTGTTGATAAGGAATGCCAGGCCCAATTGTGCTGCTGAAATATGGCCCTGGTAAGAAGGAACCAGCTCACACCTGGTGAATGCAGAAGCAATGGGGCAGAGAAGCTACTGACTGCAGACACAGGAGGATGTAGTTCTTGGTTTGGGGTTCAGTGGCAGAGGGGGAAAACTGAAGTGTAGTCAGAGCCATCATCCCCTCTACCCCAGGACTAGAGTTGATACACTAATAAGTAAAAAAGAGTAGGCAAAGGAGAAAGGACCCCACCATAATAAGTTACTAGAGGAATAGGGAAGACGAGGGTTCATCTTTAGAGGAGGATACTAAATTTCCAAAAAGCCTCTCCTATCTCAAAGAATAACATTAAATGGTCACCTACCCAAAAAGAATTCATAGAACTCAAAAAAAGACTTTAAAAATCAAATGATAGAGATTCAGAAAAAAAACTAAGAAGAGAACAATCCAAGAAGAAGGGGATTATAAAAAGAAAGTCAACAAACTAGAAAAGGAGATCCAGGGGGCGGAGCCAAGATGGCGGAGTGAAAAGGTGACTTTCTGCCTCTCCTCCGATCTTCTCTCAAATCAACAATAAAATAAGCCTCTGAACTGATCTTCAAGTCAACAAACTCAGAAATATTTGGGCACAGCTCTCTGGATAACTTCATATCAAGTTAGTCTGACTCAGACAGAGAGATAAATAGACGACCCCTGTGCAGGCCGGAAGTGAGGGTGGGACTCAGCTCAGCTCATCCTGGAAGAAATTCCAAACTCCAAACTCCAAATTCCAAACACCTGGAGTTTATCTGAGGCACTCCGGACACTCTGCCCTGATTGGGGACAGGTGTTCTGGCAGACTTGCCTTGTTTAAGGAGTAATTCGGACTTAGTCCTAGCCCCCACCGGCCCAGCACCTTAAGTCAACTCGCCAAAGTGCCCCAGGGCAAAGCGTCTTCAGCCGAGGTTTTTTTTTCCCCTACCTTAAAGAGATATCCACTCTGTCTAAAAAAAAAAAAAATGATGAAGAAGCAAAAGAGAGCTCTCACCATAGACAGCTTTTATCAAGGCAAAGAAACGACCTCAGATACAGAGGTTTCTTTAGACAAAAATCCAGAAAAAAACAGCAAGGACCATCACTGGTCCCCGTTTCAAAAGGCCTTTCTGGAAGACTGCATAAAGAACCTCAAAAGAGAGCTGGAGGATAAATGGGAAAATAAACTGAAATCAGTGCAAGAAGGATACAGTATCTTGCAAGAAGGATATGATGCTCTGCAAAAGAGATATGAAAAAGACACCAATTTATTAAAAAATAAAATTAGTGAAGTGGAGAAAGAGTGCAGTGAACAAATTGGCCAGTTACAAAAGGAACTTAAAAAGGTAACTGAAGAAAACAACACTTGAAAAATAAGAATTGAACAAATGCAAGTGAATGACTCACTAAGACTTGAAGAATCAGTCAAACAAAAACAAAAAAATGAAAAATTAGAAGAAAATATGAAATATCTCCTAGGAAAAACAACTGACTTAGAAAATAGATCTAGGAGAGACAATCTAAGGATTATTGGACTTCCTGAAAGCCATGAT
>JAJPUD010005636.1:40129-81325 GCA_023553655.1 Myrmecobius fasciatus | reverse complement strand
GACCAGCAGGACGATTTCAGAGAGGCCTGGAGAGACTTGCATGAACTGATGCTGAGTGAAACGAGCAGAACCAGGAGATCATCATGCACAGCAACAACAGTATTACATGATGATCAATTCTGATGGACATGGCTCTCTGCAATAAAGAATTGTCTCAAACCAGTTCCAGTTGTTCACTGAAGAAAACCATATACACCCAGAAAGAGGGACATTAAATATGGACCACAACGTAACATTTTCATGATCTCTATTGACATTTGCTTGCATTGTGTTGCCTTTCTCTGATTCTTTTTTTTTCTTGTAGATAGGATTTTTCTTGCACAACTTCTCAAGCATTTCAACATTATTAACAGGTAGTGGACTTCCTGCCATCTAGGGGAGGGGAGGGGACTGGGGGTAAAATTTGTATTTGAAAGCTTTGTAAAGATCAAGGTTGGGGAACTACCCATACATATGTTATACAAATAAAAAGCTTAAAATAAATAAATAAATAAGTAAATAAATAAATAAATAAATAAATAAAGATTCTCAAAGTGAAAGATGAGGAGGGAGTGAATCCCAGACAGGAGCAATGGTTTGGGTGAATACATTTGTTATTGTTCAGTCAAAAAAAAAAAGAAAAGGAGATCCAGTCTTAAAGGAGAAAATGACTTTTTAAAAGTTAGAATTGGGGTCAGCTAGGTGGTGCAGTGGATAGAGCACCACCCCTGAAGTCAGGAAGACCTGAGTTCAAATCTGGCCTCAGACACTTAACACTTCCTAAGCAGTGTGACTATGGGCAAATCACTTAACCCTAACTGCCTCAGCAAAAATAAATAAAGAAATAAAAATTAGAATTGGTCAAGGGAAAGTCAATGAAGTAAATATAGAGAATGAAAAATTGGAGAGAACATGAAACATCTTATAAGAAAAATAACAAATCTGGAGAACAGATCAAGAAGATAAAATGGAAGAACAATTGGACTACCTGAAAGTTACAACCAAATAAAGGACCTTGACACAATAATATAAGAAGTAATTAAAGAAAATTGTTCTGAAGTCAGAGAATAAGAAAGAAACATAGAGGGGCAGCTAGGTAGTGCAGTAGATAAAGCATCAGCCCTGAAGTCAGGAGGATCTGAGTTCAAATCTGATCTCAGTCACTTAACATTCCCTAGCTGTGTGACCCTGGGCAAGTCACTTAACTTCAATTGCTTCAGCAAAAAGCAAAAAAGAAAAACATAGAAATAGAAAAAAATTCACCAATCAACACCTCAAAGAGTTCTTATAAGGAAAACATATAGTAACATCATTGCTAAATTTTAAACTCCCAGGTCAAAGAGAAAATTTTATAAGCAACAACAACAACAAAAAATCAACAAAAAACAAAAACAATTTTTTAAAAAAATTCAAATATTATGGAGCTACAATTAGACTCTCACAGGATTTATCAGTCCTAGAATACTATATATTGATGATCAAAAGAACTAGGATTGCAGCCAAAAAATATTATATTCAGCAAAATTAAGTATAATACTGACTAAAAAAATGGACATTCAATGAACTGTCATGTTTTCAGAATTTTGTTTCAGAGAAACCTGAACTCAATAAAAAATTTAATATATAAGAGCCAATATCAAAGATTAATTTCAAGTGACTCAATAAGGCCACATTGTTTATGTTGTATACTTGGAATTATAAACCATATGTCTAAGATTGATATAAGTAATAAGGAGTCCAAAAGAAAGATTGGGGTTAATCTGAGCATGATGTGACTGTGAAAAGTACAATTATGTAGGTAAAGGTAAAAATAGTAATTATGCTATATGAATGATGTGTGAGAGCAAGAAACAATATGGAGGAATTAGATGCGGGATGAGGGCTGGTTGTTCTAAAAACCTACTCAATTGGGGCATGGGTTAAAAAAGGGCAAATATATACATATATATAATATATATCTATATTATATATAAAATATAGATATATATTATATATAAAATATAATAAGAATGGGATAAGGTTTATAAATTAATGGGAATGGAATGAAGAGGGAGGGAAAGAATGGGGAGAGAAGGTAAGAGATGTGAGAGGAGCAGAGTTATTAAGTAATAGCAAGGTAAATAAAACAAAAGAGTAAAAGGCATATAAGATAAAAAAAATATGCACACAAATACAATAACAATAATTAGGAACAGAATGAGTTTATTTACTTTAAAAAATTTTTTAAGCTTTTTATTTTCAAAACATATGCATGGATAATTTTTCAACATTGACCCTTGCACAGCTTTGTATTTCAGATTTTCCCCTCCTTCCTCCCACCTCCTTCCCTAAATGATAAACAATCCATTATAAGTTATACATATTAAAATATATGTTAAATCCAATATGTGTAAACATATTTATACAATTCTGTTGTTGCACAAGAAAAATCAGATCAAAAAGAAAAGAAAATGAGTAAGAAAACAAAATGCAAGTGAACAACATCAAAAAGAGTGAGAATGTTATGTTGTGATCCACATTCAGTTCCCACAGTCCTCTCTCTGGGTATAAATGGCTCTCTTCATCACAAAATCATTGGAACTGGCATCAATGATCTCATTATTAGAAAGAACATTGTTCATCAAAATTAATAATTGTATAATATTGATGTTGCCATGTACAATGATCTCCTGGTTCTTTTCATTTCATTTAGCACCAGTTCATGTAAGTTTCTCCAGGCCTCTCTAAAATCATTCTGCTGTTCATTTCTTATACAACAATAATGTTCCATAACATTCATATACCATAACTTATTCAGCCATTTTCCAACTGATGTGCTCAGTTTCCAGTTTTTTGCCACTACGAAAAGGCGAGCCACAAACATTTTTGCACATGTGGGTCCCTTTCCAGGATCAGAATTTATTAGAAGAAAAAAGAAGGGCTAATAATCATTGATCTCAGAGAAAGTCAAACTTAAAAAAAAAAGATTCAAATGAGAGAAATCTACATTAGATGTCAGCCATATTAATATTGTTTTAGATGTTACATATGTATATATGCATATTTATATATAAATGAGTGTGGATTTGTATGTATGTACATATATATACATATGTTTACATATACATATATACATAAATACATTTTTGTTTAACTGTAGCTTTCTTGGAGGAGGTGGGGGGAGGAAAAGGAAAAGAAAACAACAAAGTAAAAAGTATATAGAAGAGGGAAAGAGAAACTACAAAGAACCAAAAAAAAAAAAAGATGGACAGTTCAAAATGCAATGCTTTCTATCATTATATATGCTTTCTTCAAATGGAAATCTATTGTTACATATTTTAAATCCTCCCTGATAATTTTTGGGCATATTACAATGTTTTGTTTTAAGTTTTTTTCTTGTTCTTTCTTTTTTCTATTTTGTTTTCTTATTTTGCATTTAAGTTTTAAATAAATAAATACATTAAAAATTTTAAGAGGTAAGAGAAATTATAAGGGATTCAATAAGTTTAAATTATATATGTTCCTTCATGGAAAAATGATATTTGTTACTCCTAAAATCTTTCTCATTGTTAGGGGAGTTAGGAGTATTATATATATATGAAGAGAGGGAGAGAGACAGACAGACAGACAGAGAAGAGATGGTTATCTAAAAACATTTTTAAAGGGATGAGAACTGGGAATGTACTGGGAGAAGGCAAAAAGGAGATGTAGAAATTGTCTCATATAAAAGAGGTGCAAAAGAACTTTTACAATGCAGGGAACTAGGAGGAGGTACCACATAAACCTTACTCTCATCAGAACTGGCACAAAAAGGGAGTCGTATACAGACTCCATCAGATATGGAAATCTATTTTGTCATACAATAGGAGAGAAGGAGATAAAAGAGTTCAAATCCAGGCTCATAAAAGGGAGGGTGAATTTGGGGAGACAAAAGACAGAAACAAATACTTGAAAAAAACAGAAAAAAAATTGATGAGAATGGACAAAGTGGAAGAAAAGAGTGAGTAGGATAAGTGGAGGGAATAGGATAGAGGGAACTACATAATTAGTAATCACTAATGTGAAAAAATTATAGCAATTTTTCTAATAAAGATTTAATTTCTCAAATATATATAGAACTGAGTCCAATTTATAATTGATATGAATATGCAGTTGTAAAATGCTCTAAATCACTATAGACTACAGAAAAGTAAATGAAAAGAACTCAATTACCACACCACATTTATCAGATTAGTCAGTATAGTAGAAAAAGGAAAAAGTACTGGAGGGTATATGGGAAAATTGAAACATTAATACAGCGATTTTGGAAAGGAATTTGGAACTATGCCTAAAGAGCTATGAAATCACATATACCCTTTGACAAAGCAGTACCACTACTAACTAGGTCTATATGCAAAAGAGTTACAAAAGAAAAAGTAGCTATGTGTACAAAAATATTTATAGCTCTATTAATGGTGGAAAAAATTGGAAATGGAGGGAATGTCCATCAATTCAGGAATGATTGTACAATGTGTATTATTGTGATGTAATACTATTGTGCTATAAGAAATGATGAGCAGGATGCTCTCAGAATTACCTGGAAAAACTTATATGAACTAATGCAGAATGAAATGAGGAGAACCAGAAGAACATTGTATACAATAACAGCAATATCATATGATGATCAACTGTGAATAACTTAGCTATTCTCAGCAATATAATAACTCAAGACTATTCTGAAGAATTTGTGTTAAAAACTATTATTCATCCCCAAAGAAAGAACTGATGAAGTCTGAATGGAGATCAAACTATACATTTTTCTTTATTTTGGGAGGTTCTTGTTTGTGTTTTCTTTCATAACATGACCAACATAGCATGTTTTGCATGACAACATATGTATAACCTACATCAAGTTGCTTGCTTTTTCAATGAGGTGGGAAGGAGAACAGGAGAGAAAGATTTAAAAACTCAAAATCTTTTTAAAATGATAAAAATTGTTTTTCATGTAATTAGGAAAAAATAAAATTTTAAGTTTTAAAAGTTAAAAAAAGAAAAAAAACAAAAAGCAAACAATACCTTTGATTCTTTTTTTGGATTTATTTTATTTTGTTTTATTGTTTTTTTATTAAAAGCTTTTTATTTACAAAACATATGAGTGATTTTTCTACATTGACCTTTGCAAAACTTTTTTTTTGTTCCATTCTTTTCCCCTCCTTCCCCCCACCCTCCACCCCTAGATGACAGGTAATTAATACAGGCTAAATATGTTAAATTATATGACCAAACCAATATATGTATACATATCTATATAATTATCTTATTGCACAAGAAACATCAGATCTAGAAAGAGAGAGGGGAAAAAAACAACCTAAGAAGGAAAACAAAATGCAAGGAAATATTCACAGAAAGCGTTAAAAAGCTATGTTGTGGTTCACACTCAGTTCCCTCAGGCCTCTCTCTGGATGTATATGACTATCTTCATCGCTGAACAATAGGAACTGGTTTGAATCACATCATTGTTGAGGAGAAATATGTCCATCAGAATTGATCATCGTATAATCTTGTTGCTGTGTATAATGTTCTACTGGTTCTGCTAATTTCACTCAACATCAGTTCATGCAAGTCTCTCCAAGCCTCTCTGAAATCATCCTGCTGGCCGTTTCTTACCAAACAATAATATTCCATGACATTCATATACCATAATTTATTCAGCCATTCTCCAATTGATTGGCATCCTTTCAGTTTCCAGTTTCTTGCCACTAACATTTTTGCACATGTGGGGCTCTTTCCTTCCTTTAAGATCTCTTTGGGATATAGAGCTAGCAAAAACACTGCTGGGTAAAATGGTATGCACAGTTTGATAACTTTTTGAGCATAGTTCCAAATTGCTCTTCAGAATGGTTGTATCCGTTCACAGTTCCACCAACAATGTATCAGTATCCCAGTTTTCCCACATCCCCTCCAACATTTGTCATTATCTTTTCCTGTCATCTTAGCCAATCTGACAGGTGTGTAGTGGTATCTCAGAGTTGTCTTAATTTGCATTTCTCTGATCAATAGTTATTTGGAGCATGTTTTCATGTGACTAGAAATAATTTCAATTTCTTCATCTGGAAATTGTCTGTTCATATCTTTTGACCATTTATCAATTGGAGAATGGCTTGAATTCTTATATATTTGAGTCAATTCTCTATATATTTTAGAAATGAGGCCTTTATCAGAACCTTTGAATGTAAAAATATTTTCCCAGTTTATTACTACCCTTCTAATCTTGTCTGCATTCATTTTGTTTGTACAAATTTTTTTTTAACTTGATATAGTCAAACTTATCTATTTTGTGATTAATGATGATCTCTAGTTCTTCTTTGGTCACAAATTCCTTCCCCCTCCACAGGTCTGAGAGGTAAACCATCCTACATTGTTCTAATTTGTTTATAATATCATCCTTTATGTCTAGATCATGAATACATTTTGACCTTATCTTGGTATATGGTATTAGGTGTGGGTCAATGCCTAGTTTCTTCCATACTAGTTTCCAATTTTCCCAGCAGTTTTTGTCAAATAGTGGATTTTAAATCCCCAAAACTGGGGTCTTTGGGTTTATCAAACACTAGATTACTATTGTCATTGAGTATTTTGTCCTGTGAACCTAACCTATTCCACTGATCCACTACTCTATTTCTTAGCCAGTTACAAATGGTTTTGATGACCACTGCTTTATAATATAGTTTTAGATCTGGTACAGCTAGGCCACCCTCATTTGCTTTTTTTTTTCATCAATTCCCTTGAAATTCTTGACCTTTTGTTTTTCCAGATGAATTTTGTTGTTATTTTTTTCTAGGTCAGTTAAATAATTTCTTGGGCGTTTGATTGGTATAGCACTAAATAAAAAGATTAGTTTAGGTAGTATTGCCATCTTTATTATATTCACTAGACCTATCCAAGAGCACTTGATATTTTTCCAATTATTTAGATCTGACTTTATTTGTGTGGAGAGTGTTTTGTAGTTTTGCTCATATAGACCCTGACTTTCCCTTGGCAGATATATTCCCAAATATTTTATACTATCGAAAGCTATTTTAAATGGTATTTCTCTTTGTATCTCTTGCTGTTGCATTTTGTTGGTGATGTATAAAAATGCTGATGATTTATGTGGATTTATTCTGTATCCTGCAACTTTGCTAAAGTTGTGGATTAATTCTAATAGTTTTTTAGTTGATTTTCTAGAGTTCTCTAAGTAGACCATCATATCATCTGCATAGAGTGATAATTTGGTTTCCTCATAACCTACTCTAATTCCTTCAATCTCTTTTTCTTGTCTTATTGCCAAAGCTAGCATTTCTAATACAATATTGAATAGTAATGGTGATAGTGGGCAACCTTGTTTCACCCCTGATCTTATTGGGAATGGTTCCAGTTTATGATGGTTTTAAATAGATGCTATTGACTATTTTAAGGAAAAGTCCATTAATTCCTATACTCTCTAGTGTTTTTAATAGGAATGGATGTTGGATTTTATCATATGCTTTTTCTGCATCTATTGAGATTATCATATATATGTTTTTTGTTAATTTGGTTATTGATATAGTCAATTATGTTAATAGTTTTCCTAATATTGAACCATCCCTGTATTTCTGGTATAAATCCTACTTGGACGTGGTGTATTATTCTGGGGATGCTTTTCTATAATCTCTTTGCTAATATTTTATTTAAGATTTTTGCATCAACAGTCATTAGGGAGATTGGTCTATAATTTTCTTTCTCTGTTTTTGTTTTACCTGGTTTAGGTATCAGTACCATGTTTGTATCATAAAAGGAATTTGGAGGAGTCCTTCATTCCCTATTTTTCAAATAGTTTATATAATATTGGAGTTTATTGTTCTTTAAAGGTTTGGTAGAATTCACATGTAAATCCATCTGGTCCTGGGTATTTTTTCTTAGGGAGCTGATTAATGACTTGTTTTATTTTTTTTTCTAAAATGGGACTATTTAAGTAATTTATTTCTTCTGTTAATCTGGGCAATCTATATTTTTGTAGGTATTCCTCCATTTCACTTAGGTTATCAAATTTATTGGCATAAAGTTGGGCAAAGTAACTCCTGATTATTGCTCTAATTTCCTCTTCATTGATGGAAAGTTCTCCCTTTTCATTTTTGAGACTAACAATTTGATTTTCCTCTTGCCTTTTTCTAATCAAATTAACTAGAGGATTATCTATTTTGTTGGTTTTTTCATAAAACCAACTTTGAGTTTTATTTATTAATTCAATAACTTTTTTCCTTTCAATTTTATTAATCTCTCCTTTTATTTTTAGGATTTCAAGTTTGGTATTTGATTGGGGGTTTTTAATTTGTTCTTTCTCTAGCTTTTTTAGTTGCAAGCCCAATTCATTGATTTTCTCTTTCTTTATTTTATGCAAATAAGCATCTAGAGATATAAAATTTCCCCTTATTACCGCTTTGGCTGTATCCCAATAATTTTGGTATGTTGTCTCATTATTGTCATTCTCTTGGATGAAAATAGTAATTGTGTCTGTAATTTGCTGTTTCACCCATTCATTCTTTAGGATAAAATTATTTAGTTTCCAATTGCTTTTTGGTCTATTTTCTCCTGGCCTTATATTGAATGTGATTTTTATTCCGTCATGATCTGAAAAAAGTACATTTACTATTTCTGCCTTCCTGCATTTGATTTTGAGGTTTTTGTGTCCTAACACATTGTAAATTTTTGTATAAGTTCCATGGACTGCTGAGAAAAAGTAAACTCCTTTATGTCTCCATTTAATTTCCTCCAAAGATCTATCATACCTAACTTTTCTAACATTTTGTTTACCTCCTTAACTTCTTTCTTATTTTGTGGTTTGATTTATCTAGTTCTGAGAGAGGGAGGTTGAGATCCGCCACTATTATAGTTTTGCTGTCTATTTCTTCTTGCCTGTCTCTGAACTTTTCCTCTAGGAATTTCCATGCTATACCACATGTTGCATATATGTTTAGTATTGATATTGCTTCATTGTCTATGGTACCGTTTAGCAACATATAGTTTCCTTTTTTGACTCTTTTAATTAGATCTATCTTTGCTTCTACTTGATCCGAGATCAGTCACCTGAAGTACAATAGATTCTGCTCCAGCCCTTTACCTTCACCCTGTATGTATCTTTAGCCTTTAGATGTGTTTCTTTTATACAACATATTGTTGGATTCTGATTTTTAATCCAGTCTGCTATTTGCTTCTGTTTTATAGGAGAGTTCATTCCATTCACATTCACAGTTAAAATAACTAATTCTGTATTTCCTGCCATCTTATTTACCCTAGCTTATGCTTTTGTCTTTCCTATCCCCTTTCCCTCCTCCCTAGTATTTTGCTTTTGATAACCACTTCCCTCAAACAATCCTTCCCCTTTAGAGCCCCACACTGCTTTTTTACACCTTTCCCTTAATTCTTCTGTTTTCCCTTCTATTAGACTATTCCCTTTCTTTCCCCCCTTTCCCTCCTGTTTCCTCATAAGTTTCTTTTTGATATCCAATACGTCTATTATTCACTGAGAGCCAAATCTGATGAGATGAAGATTAACACAGTTCTCATTCTCCTCCCTTTTTTCCCCTCAATCATTATAGGATTTCTTTGCCTCTACATGTGATTTAATTTCCCTTATTTTTACCTCCTTTTCCTCTTCTTCCAGTATTATCCCATTTCTACCTCTAATTTCTTTTTTCTGATTGTCATATCATAATAATCATAAAATCACAATAATCATAATAATCATAAAATCACAATAATCGTTTAATAATCATAATGTGATAATAAAGTCATAAAATCAACCCTCATTGTATAAGTATCCATAACATAAATATAGTTCTCAAGAGTTTTTTTTTCCTTGTTACCTTTTTATGTTTCTCTTGTGTTCTGTGTTTGTAGATCAAATTTTTTTTGTTCAGTTCTGGTCTTTTCATTAAAAATAGGTGAAATTCCCCTATATCATTGAATGACCATCTTCTTCCCTGCAAGATAATGCTCATTCTAGCTGGATAATTTATTCTTGGCTTTAATGCAAGTTCCTTTGCCCTTCAGAATATCTGATTCCAGACCCTTCAATCCTTTAAAAGTAGAAGCTGCTAGGTCCTGTGTGATCCTAATTGTGGCTCCTCAATATTTAAATTGTTTCTTTCTGGCTTCTCCCTATATCTTTTCCTTGGTATGATAGTTCTGGAATTTAGCCACGATATTTCTGGGGGATTTAATTTTGGGGTTTCTTTCAGGAGGTGATAGGTGGATTGTTTCAATAAGTATTTTGCCTTCTGAGTTTAAAATATCAGGGCAGTTTTCTTTTATGATTTCCTAGAAGATAGTGTCTAGGTTCTTTTTTTTCATCATGGCTTTCAGGAAGCCCTATAATCCTTAGATTGTCTCTCCTAGATCTATTTTCCAGGTCAGTTGTTTTTCCTAGGAGATATTTCATATTTTTTCTGTCTTTTCATTTTTTTTTGTTTTTGTTTGACTGATTTTTGAAGTCTTCATGAGTCATTCATTTCCAATTGTTCGATTCTAATTTTTAATGTCTTATTTTCTTCAGTTACTGTTTTTAGTTCCTTTTGTAATTGACCAATTACATTTTTTTTGTTCCTTGCATTCTTTTTCCATTTTTTCCATTTTATTTTGCAATGATCTCATTTCATTTCCCCATGTTTCCTCTAACTCTCTTTTAAGATTCTTCATGTAATCTTCAAAGAAAGCCTTGCGGCATGGAGTCCAGTTTATGGCTCTCTTTGGGGCTTTTTCTGGAGTTGCTTTACCCTTAGGGGACTCAGGATCTGAGGTCTGTTCTTCACTCTCTCCATAGAAGCTGCCTATGGTGAGAGCTCTTTTTGGTTTTTTATTCATTTTTTTTAAAAGTGTGAGGTCTGTTCAAGGCAAAGAAGGCTTTAATTTGCCCTGGGGAATTTCTGCTGATTGAGTTATTTGAGCTGCTGTGCAGTTCTGATGATTGAATTATTTCAGGTGCTGATCAAAATAACAATACTACCCAAACTAATTTACTTATTTAGTGCCATACCAATCAAACTCCCAAGAAATTATTTTACAGATCTAGAAAGAATAGTAGCAAAGTTCATTTGGAAGAACAAAAGGT
The DNA here is from genome assembly GCA_023553655.1 of Myrmecobius fasciatus. Classification (NCBI taxonomy): domain Eukaryota; kingdom Metazoa; phylum Chordata; class Mammalia; order Dasyuromorphia; family Myrmecobiidae; genus Myrmecobius; species Myrmecobius fasciatus. The sequence goes on along the minus strand of JAJPUD010005636.1, from coordinate 70,260 downwards.
CAAGTGTTTCAAGGGAATTAATGAAAAAAAAGGCTGATGATGGTGGACTTCTTGTACCAGATCTAAAACTATATTATAAAGCAGCGGTCATCAAAACCATTTGGTACTGGCTAAGAAATAGAGTAGTCGATCAATGGCATAGGATAGAATCACAGGACCAACTAGGCAATAACTATAGCAATTTAGTGTTTGATAAACCCAAAGACCAAAGCGTCTGGGATAAGTACTCATTATTTGACAAAAACTGCTGGGAAAATTGGAAACTAGTGTGGAAGAAATTAGGGCTTTACCCATGTCTAACACCACATACCAAGATAAGATCTAAATGGGTTCATGATTTAGACATTAAAAATGATATTATAAATAAATTAGAGGAATGTAGTATAGATTACCTCTCAGACCTATGGAGATGGAACAAATTTATGTCCAAAGAAGAACTGGAACTCTTAATTGAACACCAGATAGACAACTTTGACTGTATTAAGTTAAAAAGTTTTTGTACATACAAAACCAATGCAGTCAAGATTTGGAGGGAATCAATAAATTGGGAAATCATATTTACATTTAAGGGTTTTGATATAGGTCTCATCTCTAAAATATATAGAGAATTATCTCATATTTATAAGAATTCAAGCCATTCTCCAACCGATAAATGGTCAAAGGATATGAACAATTTTCAGAGGATGAAATTAAATCTATTTGTAGTCATATGAAAAGGTGCTCCAAATCACTATTGATCAGAGAAATGCAAATTAAGACAACTCTGAGATACCACTACACACCTGTCAGATTGGCTAAAATGACAGGAAAAGATAAAAATGAATGTTGGAGGGGATGTGGGAAGACTGGATCACTGATGCATTGTTGGTGGAGATGTGAACGGATCCAACCATTCTGGAGAGCAATTTGGAGCTATGCTCAAAAAGTTATCAAACTATGCATACCCTTTGACCCAGCAGTGTTTCTATTGGGATTATATCCCAAAGAAATCATAAAAGAAGAAAAAGACTCCACATATGCAAGAATGTTTGTGGCAGCCCTTTTTGTAGTGGCTAGAAACTGGAAATTGAATGGATGCCCATCAATTGGAGAGTGGCTGAATAAATTATGGTATATTAATGTTATGGAATATTATTACTCTGTAAGAAACAACCAGCAGGACAATTTCACAGAGGCCTGGAGAGACTTGCATGAACTGATGCTCAGTGTAGTGAGCAGAAGCAGGAGATCATTATTCACAGCAACAACAATACTATATGAGGATTTTTTTCTAATGGACATGACTCTCTTCAACAATGAAATGCTTCAAACCAGTTCCAATTGTTCGGTGAAGAGAGACATATACACCCAGAGGTTTGCTTGCATTGTAGTTCCTTTATCCGATTGTTCTTTCCTGTAGATACAATTTCTCCTGCACAAAAGATGATGCAGTAACTATACATATTTAATTTCTTAAGTGTTCTAACATAATTATCATGTAGTGGATATCCTGCCATCTAGGGGAGGTGTGGGGAATAGGGGGGAAAAATTTGTAACAGAAAACTTTGTAAGGGTTAATGTTTAGGAATTACTCATAGATATGTTTTGCAAATAAAAAAAATAAAAAACAAAGATTTGGAGGGAAGCAATAAATTGGGAAATCATATTTACATTTAAGGGTTCTGATAAAGGTCTCATCTCTAAGATATATAGAGAATTATCTCATATTTATAAGAATTCAAGCCATTCTCCAATAGATAAATGGTCAAAGGATATGAACAGACAATTTTCAGAGGATGAAATTAAAGCTATTTGTAGTCATATGAAAAGTTGCTCCAAATCACTATTGATCAGAGAAATGCAAATTTAGACAACCCTGAGGTACCACTACACACACCTTTCAGATTGGCTAAAATGTTTTTCAGTGAATTGTTGTCTTTTTTCAATTCGCCATTTTTATTTTCCAGTGAATTAGTGATTTTTTCCAATTCACCAATTTTGTTTTTCAGTGAATTGTTTTCTTTTTCCAATTCACCAGTCCTGTTTTCCAGTTTTTGACATCTCTGTTGCACTGATCTCAATTTATTTCCCCATTCTTCTAGCTCTTTTTTGAGATTTTTTATGCAATCTTCCAGGTAAGCCTTCTGGAAGGGAGACCAACCTAAGTCCACCTTTGTGGCTTTATCTGGGATTGTTTTCAGAATCTCAGGATCTTGGGACTGCTCTATTTTTTCTCCGTAAAAGTTGTCTATGGTGAGAGCTCTCTTCTGCTTCTCACTCATGCTTTTGAGTTGAGGTATCAGTCACCAGCAGGAAGTAGTACTGCAGTTTCAATTTTCCCTGGGGCAGTTTGCCGAGTTGACTTCCGGTCTGAGGCTGGTCGGGCTAGATCCGCACTAGGACCACGTTTTTAGCTGCTCTCAATCCACCCTTTATCAAAGGCAGATCTGCCAAAGCACCTGCCCACAAGCAGAGCAAAGTGGCCCAGGTGTCTCCCAGGGGTTTCCTGGGTGCCTAAAATCCGCCTCTGTCACAGCCCGACTTTTGCCCTGGGAGCGCTGGTGTCTGATCGGGGCCAGCGGCCGATTTCCCCTGAGACTAACCTCCGGTATTTTTTCAAAGGAGATTGTTGATAGAAGTGCGTTGTAGTCCAAGTGTTTGGTGGAGCCCTCACTCCAGAACCAGTTCGGAGGCTCATTTTGTCTGGGTCTGAGGGAAGTTCTCAGGAGCTCACAGAGAATGATGTCTGCAGTTCGCCATCTTGGCTCCACCTCCCTACATTGGCTAAAATGACAGGAAAAGATAATGACGAATGTTGGAGGGGATGTGGGAAGGCTGGGACACTGATGCATTGTTGGTGGAACTGTGAACAGATTCATCCATTCTGGAGAGCAATTTGGAACTATGCTCAAAAAGTTATCAAACTATGCATACCCTTTGACTCAGCAGCATTTCTATTGGCTTATATCCCAAAGAAATCATAAAAGAAGGAAAAGGCCCCACATGTGCAAGAATGTTTGTGGCAGCCCTTTTTATAGTGGCTAGAAACTGGAAACTGAATGGATGCCCATCACTTGGAGAATGGCTGAACAAATTATGGTATATGAATGTTATGGAACATTATTGTTCTGTAAGAAACGACCAGCAGGACGACTTCAGAGAGGCCTGGAGAGACTTTCATGAACTGATGCTGAGTGAAATGAGCAGAACCAGGAGATCATTATTCACGACAACAACAATATTACATGATGACCAATTCTGATGGACATGGCTTTCTTCAACAATGAAATGTTTCAAACCAGTTCCAATTGTTCACTGAAGAAAGCCATATACACCCAGAGAGAGGGATGTGAAATGTGGACCACAACATAACATTTTCATGCTCTCAATTGATGTTTGCTTGCATTGTGTTTCCTTTATCTGATTTTTCTTTCCTGTACATATGATTTTTCTTGCACAACAATGATAAGTGTGGAAATATGTATATATATATATATTTGATTTGTCAAGTATTTTAACATACTTAACATGTAGTGGATATCCTGCCATCTAGGGGAGGGGTGGGGAGTAAGAGGGAAAAATTTGTAACAGAATAGCTTTGTAGGGGTTGATGTTGAAGAATTACCCATGCATATGTTTTGCAAATTAAAAAAAAAGTATTGCTTTGGCTGCATCCCATAATTTTTATTAAGGCTTTCTCAGTATTGTCATTTTGTGAATTTGTTATGAAATTTTTTTGAAATTTTTTTTTCTTTTATGAAATTGTTGATTGTTTTTATGACTTGTTAATTGACCCACCCATTCTTTAGTTTCCAATTAATTTTTAATCTATCTTTCTATGGCTCATTATTAAATGTAATTTGTATTGTATCATGATCTGGAAAAAAAGATGCATTTAATATTTCTGAATTTGATTTAGAAATTTCTACCCTAACATCCCTTTTTTGTGTAGATGGCATGTACTACTGAGAAAAAGCTATATTCCTTTCTATTTTTATCCCTTCACATTCACATTAAGCTTTTGTACTTCCTTTTCCACCTGGTCAATTCTACTTTTTAAGGAGGTATTTTCTTCAATGAATGTTTGTACTTCCTTTTCCATTTAGCCCATTCTATTTTTAAGGAATCATTTCTTTTTTTCCAAGCAATTGACTCCTTTTTCATAATTCTCTTGCATAACTCTCATTTCTATTTCCAATTTTTATTGTGCCTCTTTTATTAGATTTAAAAAATCTTTTTTGAGCTTTTCCGTGAGGACTTTTTGTGTCTAAAACCAATTCATATTTCTCTTTGAGGCTTCACAAGAAGGCATTTTGATGTTGTACTTTTCTAAGTTTGTATTTTGATCTTCCTTGTCATCATATCTTTCTATAGTCAGGGATTCCCCTTGACTCCCCCTTGGCCCCCTCCCCCCCCACATACACACACCATTTCCAACTATTTCATGACTTTTAAAGTTGTACTTTGTTCCTATGTTATTCTAAAGTCCTTGTTCTGGGAGCTAACTTTGGTCAATTGCTTTCTGTGCCAGGGCCTACAGGCTTGCCATTCCAGAACACTAGTCTGTCATAGCAGGGGTGGAAGCCTCATAGCTGGCCCACTGTCCTGCTGGCCTGTGGAGTCTGAAGCACCCAGTCTTGGTTGCTGATCTGTGCTGGAATTAAGAGCCAAAAACTGTCTTATCTGGGCACCGACTATACTGAGCTACATTCCCTTCTTACCTAAGTGAGACAATCCTGTCATCCTTCAAAGTTATTTTGGGCTGAAAATTTATTTTATCTTGTCCTTTTGTGGGTTCTGTTGCTCCATAATTTTGAAGTTGTTCTGAGGGAAATTGGAGAGAGTTCAGGCAATTTTCTGCCTTTTCTCCATTATGTTGGCTTATCAAAAGTTTTTTTCTGCATTTATTGAGATAATTATATGATTTGATTTCTATTGGTTTTATAATTGATTCAGTCAATGATACGGGTTTTTTCCTAATATTGAACTACCTGGTCATAGCATATGATCTTTGTGATGTCTTGCTGTAATCTTTCTATATTTTATGTAATTTATTTTTACATCAATATTGATTAAGGAAATTGATTTTTCTTTGTTTTGACTGGTTTCAGTATTTATACCATATTAGTGTCATAAAAAGTATTAGAACTCTTTCTTTGCCTATTTTCCCAAATACTTTACATATTATTGTAATTTATTGTTCTTTAAATGTCTGGTAGAATTCACTTGTAAGTCCATTTCATCCTGGGCATTTTTATTCTTATGGAGCTCATTGATGTCTTGTTCAATTCCTTTTTCTAAAATAGTTATTTAAGCATTTTACTCTTCTGTTAATCTTGGTTCAAGTTATATTTTTAAAAATATTCATCTATTTCACTTGGATTGTCAGATTTATTTAGCATATGATTTGGCAAAATAATTCCTAATGCTTTAATTTCCTCTTCATTGGTGGTGAATTCACCCTTTGTATTTTTTGATACTGGCAATTTTTCTTGGATTTCCTTATGAAAATTTCTGTATTTTCTAGATCTTTGTAGAGGAAGTTTGATAAAGACTGAGGCTGTGCTTTTTCTTTCTATTCTTCATTTTAACATTAAGAAATTTCAGGGGCAGCTAAGTGGTGCAGTGGATAGAGCACTAGCCCTGAAGTCAGGAGGACCTGAGTTCAAATCTGGTCTCAGACACTTAATATTCCCTAGCTGTGTGACCCTGGGCAAGTCACTTAACCCCAAGTGCCTCAGCAAAAAGCAAAAAAAAATTTCAGGAAAAGATTAAATGACTCTTGTAAGGAATGGAATGGTAATACAAAACTTTATTAAATCCAAAATTTATCATAGTGTTACTTTTTCCTTGTTCCAGAGTCATATAAATACTATACTATCTTATGATGCATAGATATATGAAAGCATATAGGGGGGAGGTGTGCAGGAGAAAGAACTATGTCAGTTTAGACTTTCTCTCTATAAACCAGAAATACTGGAATTTAGAATAATGATAATTATTCTAGACAGACGTACTTAAAATATAGAATATTGCATTACTATTTTTCTTTTACACTATGAACCAATTAGCATTAACTAGTTCTTACAAAGTAATATGAGAACTAATTGAAGGAGCTGGGCATACTTATCCTAAAAAAAAAAGAGATGACTTTGGAAGACACAATGGGATTTTTTTTTCTTTTTTTTTTCTTTTGGCCCCATGAGGGCAAAACCAACAGTGATAGGTAGAAACTACAAAAAGGTCAACTGAAATTGTAAAGTCAGAAAACCTTGCTGACAATTGAAGCTCTCTGAGAGCGGAATGGGCTACTCAGAGGATGATGCCTTCCCCATCCTCAGAAATCATCAAGTAAAGTTAGGATGACCACTTGTCAGGTATATTGTAGTGGAAATTCTTTTTAAGTATGAGTGGATTGAATGGATGCCCATCAACTGGAGAATGGCTGAACAAATTATCGTATATGAATGTCATGGAATATTATTGTTCTATAAGAAACGACTAGCAGGATGATTTCAGAGAGGCCTGGAGAGACTTGCATGGACTGATGCTGAGCGAAATGAACAGAACCAGGAGATCATTATACACAGCAACAACAAGACTATATGATGATCAATTCTGATGGACATGGCTCTCTTCAACAATGAAATGTTTCCAACCAGTTCCAATTGTTCAGTGAAGAAAGCCATATACACCCAGAGAGAGGGATGTGAAATGTGGACCACAACATAACATTTTCATGCTCTCTATCGATGTTTGCTTGCATTGTGTTTCCTTTCTCTAATTTTTTTCTTGTAGATATGATTTTTCTTGCATAACAATGATAAGTGTGGAAATATGTATACATATATTCGATTTGTCAAGTATTTTGACATGGTTAACATGTATTGGACTTCCTACCATCTAGGGGAGGGGTGAGGAGTAGGGGGGGAAATTTGTAACAGAAAGCTTTGTAAGGGTCAATGTTGAAGAATTACCCACACATATGTTTTGCAAATAAAAAGTTTTAATAAAAAAAGAAAAAAATTATGAGTTGGTTTCTGTCATCTTCTCCAACTCTCTAAATTCTGTTTAAAAAAAAGGAAGGAAGGAAGAAAGACCTTTTACAAAGCTTTATGATGCCCAGGGACCTAGCCAAGGAAAGTATAAAGGAAACTACTTCTAAGCCCTCCTAACTCACAGAAGCACTTTTGTTTTCCTGACTAGCTAGGTGAATTATAATTTTCAAAGTGTTATCCAATTAAAAAACACTTTTACAAGTTTTAGAACTGGAGAAATTTAGGACCAACCCAAACCTCATTTTGCAGAAAAAAACACTGAAACTCAGAAAACAGAACTTGCCCAAGGTCACACAGAAGCAAGTACATAGACAAATTAGTTTTCCTATTGCATCTTTAGGCATTTAACTCCCCTGCTCAAAAACCTTCATTGACTTTCTCTGGACTCTAGAATATAAACTTTGCAGCCTAAGTATTCAGACTCTCCACATTATGTTTCTAATCTATCTATCCAACCATATTTCACATTATTTCCTTTCCATGGCCTTCAAGTTCCAGTCAAACTAGACTCTAGTTTCATCCTACTTTTTCTCTGCTCCCTGCTGTCACCTAAACTGGCAGTCCCCAGGAAAGGAGCATAACTTGCTTCTCATTTTATCTATAGAAATACTTTTCTTCCTTTGAACCTTAACTTGAATATCACCTCCTCCAGAAAGGTAACCATGATCTTCACTGACAACTGTATATGAAAACAAACTCATTCTTCATTTTTTTCTTGCATTACTTTATTTTTCCCCTTTCTTTAATTATATTCTAATTCTCTGTTTATATCTTTTCTCCACTCTCTTCACGTCCGAGAAGCTATATTATTATTTAAGTGTTTTGAGTTCTCAGCTATCATATTAGAACTCTGAGAAGTTTTAAAATGTTAGTTAAATTGTACTTAAATGAATCTGTCCTATAGTGGACAGATTCTACAGATGTAGAGCTTAATCTCTGTTGACAAGAAATCAAGATTAAAACTGTCTCACCCAACTACATTCAGTCACTTATGTGAGACTCTTGGGCTGATTTAAAAGAAGTGGTAGCTGGGGGTAATGATGGAAAACAATCTGGCTGGCAGCAGGTCCAAATCACAAAAGGTGAGATAACCCTGGGACTAGAAACATAAAAGCTCAATTTGCCTTCCCTGTGGAGAAAAGCTTCATAGCCGCTGCAATTCAGTACAGAACCGGCAGAGGACAACAAACGTTTGCAACAGTACATGAGCAGTGGAGAGGGACTTAAGAGATGGTCCAGCCAGGATGCAGTCCAATATGTTACTTGTCCTGGCTCTAGGTTGTTCTCTAGCTAGCTATACACACACACACACACACACACACACACACACACATATGTATATATGTATACACACACACACACATATATATTCCTTATGTTTATCACACTGAATAGAAATATTTCCTACAGAGTAAAGTGCTTAGTACTTTACTGGTGGTAGATAGGACATAGAAAATGCTATATAAATATGAGTTATAATCATCATCTTTTTCTTCATCATAATTTTCATCGTTTTCATCATTCACTTCATGTGGGTTCACCACGAATTAGGGAAGTGTGACTTCTGCAAACATATCCTGATCACTTGTATTATCTTTATGTATTCCATTTCCCCCAGTTATATGGAATTCTCTGGGGAGGTGTATACCTGTGAAAATTTTTTTTCATTTATCTTTCTATGATGTTTTAATTAAGTGTCTTTCATTTTGGATCTGGTAAAAAGAAATATTGCTGGAGTTTGTAAGCTATAATTTCATATAGATGCTAACCCAAATCATGCCTTCAAACTGATTAAAGCAACCTAGATCACATGTCCCTTTTACAGGTGAGGAAAATAAAGTTTCTTAGGAAACTTACCCGAAGTCACTGTGGGAATTCCTTTCCAATTCAGACATATGAGCAATGAAGGGTGTTATGCTTCTGAATCTTTTCTATGTTTTTGAATTGCCTTCCTGTTAAAAGTCAGACCTGTTCCAGCCTCTGTCCCAGTTTTCATTTTTTCTTTTGACCTTAGCTTTTAAAGCTAGCCTAGATCTTACTTATCCCTTTATTTGCATGTTTGTCACAGTTCTACAGTATCCAGAGAGTCTGAATGCAAATAGACTCCCTCTTTCCCAGTCCCTTTACCTTAGCTGGAGTGTTGATGATTTCTTGTGGAAGGAGGCTTCCTTTGAACCCCCTGAATAAATGTTCAGTTTAACAGGACTATTGAATTTAGAACTGGAAAGGACCTTAGAAATTCTTAAATACAGCCCTATTCATTTTTACAGACAAGGAAACTGAAGCTTAGACAGGAAAGGTCCTTGCCCGTGATCATAGAATTCAAACTCCGGTTTTCTCAATCTACATTTCTGTAATGTTCTTTTCATTATAACAGTGATGACCTCAAGAAGAAGCCATTGTGGCGGACCAGGGTAATGAAAGAAGACTTCCTGGAAAAGGAGACACTAGACCTGGACAATGCAAAGCAAAAGACAGCTGGATTTAGAGTCAGGATCATTGAATAATTCACACCTAAATTTGAATTCCAGCTTTGCTACTGATTACCTGTGCGAGCACAGAGAAGTCATTCAGCTTCTCTGAACTTTTTTTCTGGATAATCTTTACAAATAATAACATTCCTTATCTATATATAGGATGAGGGAAGGATAATTTTTAAACTTTCCAACTCTAAATCTATAATCTATGAGGTTATAGGTTTTCCAACAGATATTTATTAAGAATTTACTCTGAGCAAAACCCTGAAATTTGAACTTAATAATAATAAAACTAGCATTTATATAGTGCCTACTATTGTGTCAGGCACTGTACTCAGTATATTAAAGATGTTCTCTCATTTGATCCTTATAGCAACCCTTGGAAGTAGGTATGATTTTAATTTATATCTTCCTGACTCCAAGTCCAGTGCTTTATCCATTGGACCATCTACCTGCATAAAACAAATAAAAGCACATTGATTGATCAGAGCTGTTTTAGAGGATCTTTCAGCACCTACAATCCCAGCTGAGAAATCAATATATTTTGAAACTAAGATGAACTGTTATCATCAGATGTTTAACTGATTAATATCTGCTATGTGCCTTAAGAATATATCCTTGGGGAATTCCCTCAGGAAGGGATCAGAGAATCATGTTTTTAAAGAACATATCTAGCTCAACCTTTGTAATTCATAGACAAAGAACCTAAGGTGTAGAGGAGTTAAGTTACTCATTCAAGGTTAAACAAATAGGAAAAGGATCAGAGAAAAGAGTTTAATTTAAGTCCTATGATTCCAGAATCAATGCTCTTTCCAGTGTACCAGTTTGTCACCATACTTAGCAAGCAGGTGCATGTCCCTTGAGTCATGCATCCCTCCCAAACAATCATGTAAGCCAGGGCTTCTTAAATTTTTTCCACTTGCAGTCCCTCTTCACCTAAGAAATTTTTATATGACCCCAGAAACAACAAGGAAGAAGTAGTATCAGAAGGAAGTATATCAGCCCTGGGTCATTTGAAGTCACATACTTTTTCTCACCCATCACTACCACCACTATGGGATCCCAGGTACCCTTCTCCTCTAACTTTTTGGGGAGGACTCTCCTCAGAAGGAAAGAGTTGTAACTCTTTAGAGTAAGCTGGATTCAGGGTCCAAAATGAATTTGGTGATATCCAGATAGGCTAACTGATCCTGACCTCACTCTCACCACTTTGCCTAACTGCAGCTATTCTTTCATCACAGGAAGAGGTCCTTGGCCAAGTGGCATATGGTCCATATTTCTCCTACCCTAGATGCCTTAGCTTTAGCTTCTCCATGGCCTAATGGAAGAGAAATGATGCCCAAATAAAGCCAACACATTGGTAGGATGCTATAAGAGCAGTATCTTCTAGTACTCCTAGTTTTTTCTAAGACTGACAAAAATAGGTTGGGCTAGTTTTTCCTAAGATCCCCATCCCACTGCAAAGTAGGTAAGTTTTTCCTTAAAGGTTATTGAAAACATCCTCAAGATTTAATTGGCTTAGGGAACTAAAGTTTGAACCACTATTAAAATTTCTTTTGTATTTACAAAAGGAAGCCAATCAAGAAATCAAGAACTGTTCCTTGGACATGGATAGGTCCACCATGGCAAATGCAGAGACAAGGAAACTGCCCAAATGATTCAATAATATATCATTGCTAAATATCTTTTATATGCTATGATTAAGTGAATTGCTTTCTTTAACTAATAGACTGTCTATGAATACCTCATTTCATTTCAATTCTAAACCTGAAGCACTAATCCTGTTGTTTGGGGAGGGACTTATCAGGATATCAACATAGAAAGCTAGCAAAGGCTAAGCCTACTGATGATCTGAAGGCTGCATCAGAAGAGGTTAATTTAAAGACTTCAGCCATAATCCCTGTGTGGAAAATAGGAGGGGGAACTAGCCAATGACTTCTCATGAGGGAGACCAGTGGAATTTTCAGGAACAGTTTTGTTTTTGGGGTTTTTTTGGCATCATCTAGTATGGCAATTTCTAGAAGGAAGTTAGTTTTATTTTTTGACTTTCTTAAGAATCAAAGGTGTTGAAGACAGCAGAGCTCAAGCAGGAGTCCCTGTAACCTCCTCTAACCTTCCCTCAGACCAACAACATATGAAGCCTCTAGCCTGATTTTGAAGTAAAAACATCCACACTATCTGGAGGACAACACATTTCTAGAAGATCTGGAAGAACTTCAAAACAGCTGTTTTTTTTAATTTTATTTTTTTTATTTGCAAAACATATGTATGGGTAATTCTTCAACATTAACCCTTACAAAGCTTTCTGTTAAAAATTTTTCCTCCCTACTCCCCACCCCTCCACTAGATGGCAGGATATCCACTACATGTTAATTATGATAAAATACTTGACAAATTGAATATATGTATACATATTTCCAAACTTATCATTGTTGTGCAAGAAAAATCCTATCTACAAGAAAGAAATATCAGATAAAGGAAATATAATGTAAGCAAACATCAATCGAGAGTATGAAAATGTTATGTTGTAGTTCACATTTCACATCCCTCTCTCTGGGTGTATATGGCTTTATTCACTGAACAATTGGAAGTGGTTTGAAACATTTCTTTGTTGAAGAGAGCCATGTCCATCAGAATTGATCGTCATATAGTATTGTTGTTGCCTTATATAATGATCTCCTGGTTCTGCTCATTTCACTCAGCATCAGTTCATGCAAGTCTCTCCAGGCCTCTCTGAAATCGTCCTGCTGGTCGTTTCTTACAGAACAATAATATTCCATAAGATTCATATGCCATAACTTATTCAGCCACTCTCCAATTGATGGGCATCCATTCAGTTTCCTGTTTCTAGCCACTGAAAAAAGGGCTGCCACAAACATTCTTGCACATGTGGGGCCCTTTCCTTCCTTTATGATTTCTTTGGGATATAAGCCCAATAGAAATGCTGCTGGGTCAAAGGGTATGCACAGTTTGATAACTTTTTGAGCATAGCTCCAAATTGCTCTCCAGAATGGCTGGATCCATTCACAATTCCACCAACAGTGCATCAGTGTCCCAGTCTTCCCACATCCCCTCCAACATTAGTCATTATCTTTTGCTGTCATTGTAACCAATCTGACAGGTGTGTAGTGGTACCTCAGGGTTATCTTGATTTGCATTTCTCTGATCAATAGTGATTTGGAGCACCTTTTCATATGACTACAAATAGTTTTAATTTCATCCTCTGAAAATTGTCTGTTCCTATCCTTTGACCATTTATCGATTGGAGAATGGCTTGAATTCTTATAAATATGAGACCATTCTCTATATATTTTAGAGATGAGGCCTTTATCAGAACCCTTGAATGTAAAGATGATTTCCCAATTTATTGCTTCCCTCCTAATCTTGACTGCTTTGGTTTTGTTTGTGCAAAAACTTTTTAACTTAATATAGTCAAAGTTATCTATCTGGTGTTCAGTTAAGAGTTCCATGGTTTTTTTTTGCTCATAAATTTATTCCATCTCCATAGGTCTGAGAGGTAAACTATATTATGTTCCTCTAATTTAGTTATAATATCACTCTTTATATCAAGATCATGAACCCATTTAGATCTTATCTTGGTATGTGGTGTTAGAGCAGTTTTTATCAAATAGTGAATACTTATCCCAGAAGCTGGGGTCTTTGGGTTTATCAAACACTAAATTGCTATAGTTATTTCCTAGTTTGTCCTGTGATTCTATCCTATGCCATTGATCAACTACTCTATTTCTTAGCCAGTATCAAATGGTTTTGATGACGGCTGCTTTATAATTAGTTTCAGATCTGGTACACCATCATCAGCCTTTTTTTTTTCATTAATTCTCTTGAAACTCTTGATCTTTTGTTCTTCCAAATGAATTTTGCTACTATTTTTTCTAGATCTGTAACATAATTTCATGGGAATTTGATTGGTATGGTACTAAATAAGTAAATTAGTTTGGGTAGTATTGTCATTTTTATTATATTCGCTCAGACTACCAATGAGCACTTAATGTTTTTCCAATTGACTAGGTCTGATTTTATTTGTGTGGAGAGTGTTTTGGAGTTTAGTTCGTATAGTTCCTGACTTTTCCTTGGCAGATAGATTCCCAAATATTTTATACTATCAACAGTTATTTTGAATGGAATTTCTTTTTGTATCTCTTGCTGCTGAACTTTGTTGGTAATATATAAAAATGCTGATGATTTATGTGGATTTATTTTGTATCCTGCAACTTTGCTAAAGTTGTGAATTGTTTCTAGTAATTTTTTAGTCGAGTTTCTAGGGTTCTCTAAGTATACCATCATGTCATCTACAAAGAGTGATAATTTGGTTTCCTCATGACCTACTCTAATTTCTTTAATCTCTTTTTCTTCTCTTACTGCCAAAGCTAACATTTCTAAGACAATATTAAAAAATAATGGTGACAGGGGGCAGCGTTGTTTCACTCCTGATCTTATTGGGAATGGTTCTAGTTTGACTCCATTACATATGATGCTTGCTGATGGTTTTAAGTAGATACTACTAATCATTCTAAGGAAAAGCCATTTTATTCCTATACTCTCTAGTGTTTTTAATAGGAATGGGTGTTGGATTTTATCAAAGGCTTTTTCTACATCTATTGAGATAATCATATGGTTTTTGTTAATTTGGTTATTAATATAATTGACTATGCTAATAGTTTTCCTAATATTGAACCAGCCCTGCATTCCTGGTATAAATCCTACTTGGTCATGGTGTATTATCCTGGGGATAACTTTCTGTAATCTGGTTGCTAAAATCTTATTTAAAATTTTTGCAACAATATTCATTAGGAAAATAGGTCTATAGTTTTCTTTCTCAGTTTTCAGCCTACCTAGTTTAGCTATCAGCTTATCAGCATCATATCTGTGTCATAGAAGGAATTTGGTTGTACACCTTCTTTTCCTATTTTTTCAAATAGTTTATATATTATTGGGATTAATTGTTCTTTGAATGTTTGGTACAATTCACATGTAAATCCATCTGGCCCTGGAGATTTTTTCTTAGGGAGTTGATTAATAGCTTGTTCTATTTCTTTTTCTAAAATGGGGCTATTTAAATAATTTACTTCCTCTTCTATTAACCTGGGCAATCTACATTTTTGTAGATATTCCTCCATTTCATTTAGATTATCAAATTTATTGGCATAAAGTTGGGCAAAGTAACTCCTAATTATTACTCTAATTTCCTCTTCATTGGAGGAAAGTTGTCCCTTATCATTTTTGAGACTAACAATTTGATTTTCCTCTTTCCTTTTTCTTATCAAATTAACTAAAGGCTTATCTATTTTGTTAGTTTTTTCATAAAACCAACTCTTAGTTTTATTTATTAATTCAATGGTTTTCTTATTTTCAATTTTAAAATCTCCCCTTTTATTTTCAGAATTTCCAATTTGGTATTTCACTGAGGATTTTTAATTTGCTCTTTTTCTAGCTTTTTAAATTGTAAGCTCAATTCATTGATCTTCTCTTTCTCTATTTTATGCAAGTAAGCTTCCAGAGATATAAAATCACCCCTTATAACTGCTTTAGCCATATCCCACAAATTTTGGTATGTTTTCTCATTATTGTCATTCTTCTGGATGAAATTGCCAATTGTGTCTATAATTTGCTCTTTCACCCATTCATTCTTCAGGATTAGATTATTTAATTTCCAATTAACTTGTGGTCTATTTTCTCCTGGCCTTATATTACATGTGATTTTTATTGCATCATGATCTGAAAAGGAGGCATTTATTATTTCTATCTTTCTGCCTTTGATTTTGAGGTTTTTATGCCCTAACACATGGTCAATTATAAGTTCCATGAATCCCTGAGAAAAAAGTATACTCCTTTCTGTCGCTATTCAATTTCCTCCAGAGATCTATCATACCTAACTTTTCTAACATTTTGTTTACCTCCCTAACTTCTTTCTCATTTATTTTGTGGTTTGATTTATGTAATTATGAGAGAGCAAGGTTGAGATCCCCCACTAGTATAGTATTACTGTGTATTTCTCCTTGCATCTCTGTTAGTTTCTCCTCTAGGAATTTGGATGCTATACCACTAGGTGCATATATGTTTAGTATTGATACCACTTCATTGTCTATGGTACCCTTTAGTAAAATATAGTTTCCTTCCTTATCTCTTTTAATTAGATCTATTTTTGCTTTTACTTGATCTGAGATAAGGATTGCTACCCCTGCTTTTTTTATTCACCTGAAGCATAAAAGATTCTGCTCCAGCCCTTTACCTTCACTCGGTATGTATCTCTGTGTTTTAGATTTGTTTCTTGTAAATAACATATTGTGGGATTCTGGCTTTTAATCCAGTCTGCTATTTACTTCCGTTTTATGGAAGAGTTCATCACATTCACATTCACAGTTAAAATAACTGTATCTGTATTTCCTGCCTTCTTATTCACCCAGAGTTTTGAGTTTCTATTCCTTTTCCCATTTCTCCCTTCCCCCCTCCCCAGTGTTTTATTTTTGATGACCACCTCTCTCTAACAGTCCTCCCCCCTTTAGAACACCTCCATCTTTTTTTACACCTTTCCTCTAATTCTTCTATTAGTCTATCCCTTTCTTTTCCTCCTTTCCCTCCTACTTTCCTATAAGTAGGGTTAAGTTTTTCTTTGAAGCCAAATGTGTCTGATATACTCTCTTAGGGCCCAATCTAATGAGAGTAAGATTTACACAATACTCATCGCCCTCCCTTCTTTCTTTCAATTATATTAGATCTTCTATGTCTCTTCATGAGATTTTGCCTTATTTTACTTCCTTTTTTTAAACTTTATTTTGCTTCCTTTCCCCTTTTTTTTGCAGTATAATATCCCTTCCACCTCTAATTTCTTTTCCATTATTATCAAAGTAAAATCAAATTATACCCCCATTCTTTAAGGATACCCATAGTAGAAATATAGTTCTCAAGAGTTCTTTCCTTTTTATCTTTTTATGCTTCTCTTGAGTTCTGTGTTTGGAGGTCAATTTTTTTGTTCAGATCTGGTCTTTTCATTAGAAAAAGGTGAAATTCTCCTGTATCGTTCTTCCCTGGAAGATAATGCTTATTCTACTGGATAACTTATTCTTGGCTGTACTTTTCCAAGTTCTTTTGCCTTTTGGAATATCCGATTCCAGGCCCTTGATCCTTTAATGTGGATGCTAACAGATCTTGTGTGATTCTAATTATAGTTCCTCGGTATTTGAACTGTTTCTTTCTAGCTGCTTGCAATATCCTTTCCTTGGTGTGATAGTCCTGCAATTTGGCCATGATATTCCTTGGGATTTTAATTTTGGTATCTCTTTCAGGAAGTGATTGGTGAATTCTTTCAATGCCAGTTTTGCCTTCTGATTCTAAAACACCAGGGCAATTTTCTTTCATGATTTCCTGGAAGAAGGAAAAAAAGAACCATCAAGGTTTTTTTTTTCATCGTGGCTTTCAGGGAGTCCAATAATCCTTAGATTGTCTCTACTGGATCTGTTTTCCAAATCAGTTGTTTTTCCTAGGAAATATTTCATATTTTCTTTTATTTTTTCATTTTTTTGTTTTTATTTGACTGATTCTTGAAGTCTTATTGAGTCATTCACTTCTATTTGTTCAATTTTAATTTTTAAAGTATTATTTCCTTCAGTTATCTTTTTTATCTCCTTTTGTAACTGGCCAATTGAATTGTTTGGTTCATTGCATTCTTTTTCCATTTTGCCAATTTTATTTTCCAATGAATTGATGATTTTTTCCAATTCACCATTTTTATTTTCCAGTGAATTGGTGATTTTTTCCATATCACCAATCTTGTTTTCCAGTTTTTCACATCTCTGTTAAAGGGCATTATTTACTTCTGGCACTGATCTCAATTCATTTCCCCATTTTTCTTCTAGCTCTCTTTTGAGATTCTTTATGCAGTCTTCCAGGAAAGCCTTGTGAAATGGGGACCAGCTCATGTCTGCCTTTGTGGCTTCCTCTGGGGTTGCATTCCCTTTAGGAACCTCAGAATCTGGGGTCTGCCCTTCTTTCTCTCTGTAAAAGCTGTCTATGGTGAGAGCTCTCTTCTCTTTCTTACTCATGTTTTTGAGCTGAGGTCTGAATCAAGCGCAGGACCGGTAGCCATTTCAATTTTCCCTGGGGCAGTTCGTGGAGTTGACTTCCAGTGCGGGGCTGGTCGGGCTAGATCCACACTAGGACCATGCTTTCAGCTGCTCTCAATCTACCCTTTACCAAAGGCAGATCTGCCAAAGCACCTGCCCGCAAGCAGAGCAAAGTGGCCCAAGTATCTCCTAGGGATTTCCTGGCTGCCTAGAATCTGCCAACCTCTTTCCCAGTCCCCCTCTGCCCCAGCTGCATGATGGCATCTGAGCGTGGCAAGCTGTCAATCCCCTGTGCGTCTGAAACTGACCTGCTCCAGAGTTCTTTCAAAATAGATTTTTGATAGAAGTGCCTTGTACTCCAAGTGTTTGATGGAGCCCTCACTCCAGAACCAATTTGGAGGCTTAATTTGTTCTGAGTTTGAGGGAAGATCTGAAGAGCTCACAGAGAATGATGTCTGCAGTTTGCCATCTTGGCTCTGCCCCCAAAGCAATACTTAGGGGAAAATTTATATCTCTTACTCCTTACATCAATAAAATAGAGAATGAGCACTTCAATGAACTGGGCATACAACTAAAAAAGCAAGAAAAAGAATAAATCAAAAATCCTCAATTAAACACCAAATTAGAAATTCTGAAAATCAAATTGTCAATACCAAAAATGAAAATCCATTAATCAATGAGGAGGAAATTAAAACAACAGTTAGGAGCAATTTTGCCCAATTGTATATAAATAAATCTGATGCTCTAGTTGAAATGCATATATACTTATAAAAAATATAAATTTCTCAGATTGAGATAAGAAAATAGATTACTTAAATAAACCAATTTTAGAAAAAAAAAGCTTTTGACAAAATATAGTGTTCATTTCAAAATAAAATAAAGTTTTATTAAAAACTTTAGAAAGCAAATGAATAAATGTTTAAAATGATAAGAATATTTATCTAAAACTAACAGGAGATGTTATCTGTTATAGGGATAAACTAGGAGCCTTCCTAATAAGATCAGATGTGAAGCAAGAGTGTCCATTACCACCATTATTATTTAATAGTGTACAAGAAATGCTAGCTAAAGCAATAAGAAAAGAAAAAGAAATAAAGGAATTAGAATAGGCAATCAGGAAACAAAACTATCTTTTTTTTTTCTTTTGCTAAGGCAATTGGGGTTAAGTTACTTGCCCAAGGTCAAACAGCTAGGAAGTGTTGTGTCTGAGACCACATTTTAACTCAGTTCCTCTTGACTTCAGGGCTGGTTCTCTATTCACTGTGCCACCTAGCTGCCCTAAACCTATCTAAAACTAAAAACTATCACTCTTTGAAAGTGATATAATAGTGCACTTGGAGAATACCAGAAAATCAACTAAAAAACCAGATGAAATAATCAGCAACTTCAGCAAAATTGCAGCATGTAAAATAAACCAATTAAATCATGAGTCTTTCTTTATATTACCAACAGTTCAACAGCAAGAGATAAAAAGAGAAATTGCATTTAAAATAAATGTAGACAATATAAAATACTTGGGAGTCTACCTTCCAAGACAAACCTAAGATCCATATGAACAAATTATAAAATATTTTCAATCAAGTGAAGTCAGATTCAAACAACTGATAAATTTTTATTTGTTATGGGTGAACTGAGTCAATATAATAAAAATGATAATTTTATCCAAATTAATATAGTTATTTTGTATTTTAAAATTTATTTTTTATTTCTGAAACTAAAACAAGCATTTCCATAACACAGTACAACAAAAATAAATGACTGTGCATGAAACTGCAAATCAACTTAGGCACAACTTGCTATTTCTTTGAAATATACAAAAAATTATGTAAATTTCTTTTTTCTTTTCTTTTTTTCTCCTCTCCCCCACCCTTGAAATGATTATCATTAGAAATAAATGTGTGTGTATGTATAAAATTGTTCTATAGATATTTTTATACTTTAAAATTTTTTATTTATTTTTAATTTTAATTTATTTTATTTAAAGAAACAGAATAAGAAAAAAAGAAAAACAGAAAAGGAATGCAAAACAAAATGAAATAAAACAAAAGAAAACATTATCATGTGCCCAGCACAACATCAGGAAGGATTTAAAATATATAACAACAAATTAGCAGTTCAAGAAAGTACATATATTAGTAGAAGAAATTGTATTCATGAGTATCCATTTTTTCTTACTTCCTTATAAACTGTTCTTTTGTTCTCTGCTGTGCACCTTTTTTACTTTATTCTTTTTTCCTCCTTTTTATTCCTTCCCTACCCCCAAGCAGGCTTTAGTTAAGAAAAAATATATTTATATGTACATATGTAGATATATGCATATACAAACATACACACACAAATATCTTTCTTATCTCTGCTGACCTTTTGCTTTAATTCTGCTCTTAACTTGCCTTGCTATTACTTAATCTCCTCCCACCCATGGATCTCTTCCTTGTAGTCTTTCCAAATCCTTTGCTTTCCTGTCTACCCATTCCTTTCCCCTTATTTTTTTAATAGATTTTTAAGGGTGCTATATCCTTCATAGTATGTATGTAGTAATCAAGGTTGTTATTAAAAAATATTGCTGTTGGGGCAGCTAGGTGGCGCAGTGGTTAGAGAACCAGCCCTGAAGTCGGGAAGACCTGAGTTCAAATCTGGTCTCAGACACTTCCTAGCTGTGTGACCCTGGGCAAGTCACTTAATCCCAATTGCCTCAGCAAAAAGCAAAAAAAAAAAAAAATATTGCTGTTACTGTATACAATGGTGTCTTGGTTCTGCTCATTTCACACTTCATTATTTTGTACAATTATTTCCATATTGAGTGTTTTGGGTTTTCATCTTTGAAAGAGAAGTTGGACAATGCTAGTTCTACTTCACATTAGAACTTAGAGAAAAAACCAATATGAGAAGAGCTTGCACTCTTCATCATGTCCCTTTCCTTAGCCTGTTTGTTACACTAGAGACTTTAGGGAAGCCTCATCCTTGTGTGAGATTTAGAACTTTCTCTCTTGGTTGAATCAAGTTACCTTGCTCCCTTCATTCTATATTATCTGGTATATATACTCCTATGTGTAATTTCTTTTTTACTACTGCCTTGGATAAATAAATAAGTTTCTTTGCTAATCACTATTTGTGTTCATTATGGAACTGCTATTCTGAGGGAAAGGAGGAAAAGGAAAGCTTGAGATTCTCCTTTACCACAACTAATGAACACAGATCAGAAGTTTACCTTGAACATGAAAAAATATATTCCATAACATTATTATATAAGGAGCAGATAGATATAATTTTAGCCTAGTACCCCTCTTTCTGAAAAGAGCAGAATATTCAAGTTTTTTGTCCCCAACCTTCTGATTACTTTCCTGAGAAGAATTAAAGTTTCCCTTGGAGAAGAGTGGTAGGAGAAGATGTCTATTCTGCTTTCATTTGAGCCATATGATGACATTCCTATGCTATATGTTGAGTACAGCCCTTACTAACAACACAGGTCCAAGATTATAAAAAGTCATTTCTCAAAAGAAGAAATGTAAGCTTTTATCAATTATATGAAAAAAATTTCCAAGTCACTAATAGGATACATGCAAATGAAAATAATTCTGAAATGAAATTCATATAAATAAAAAGATGACAAAAAAGGAGAATAGCAATTGTTGGAAGAACTTTGGGGGTGGACAAGCACACTGATGCATTATTAGTTGATCTGTGAAATTATTCAACCATTTTGGAAAACAATTTGAAACTATATGCAAAGCCACAAGGCTATGCATACACTTTAAATCAGTAATATCACTCTTAAATTTATATCCCAAGGAGATCAGAGAAAGAAAGATGTTGCACATATGCATTGAAATATTTATAACAGGACTTTTTATTGTTGTTGTATAGAATTGGAAATATAACAAAGGCCTATTAATGTAATGAAGTGTTATTGTGCTACAAGAAACTATGGAAGGGTCAGCTTCAGAATTTACCTGGGAGACACGCTGTGAGGAAAACAGCATCAGAGAAAAAACTCAGACAATGATTACAAGACAATAAAGGAAAATGAAATATTTAATAACTCTGACCAGTAAAATAGCCAATCATTTCTTGAAAGCACTAGAAACATCTTAATCTTGGTAGAGAGGATGAAAGTGAAGAGCTAGAGGAGCAGAAAGAGACATATTTTTAGCCATGGCCAATAATAATCTGCATAGCTTGATTTTATTCTTTGTTACTAGAGTTTCTATTGTGTGTACATGAATGAAGAGAATGATAGTCATAAGGGAAAATGAAGGAGGTAGTATTAGTGAAATAAGTAAACAAACAAATAAATATATATATATGCATGTATATATGTTTGTGTATATATATATATATATATATTTACAGAAGAAAACAGAAAGAATGTCAGTATGGAACATAGATAAACTGATAAGTATTGTATTAACCATGAGAAATTTAAATCAATACTTTAAAAAAATTTTAAAATACATTTTAAAAATTAATATCATAGATATTCATGACATATTGATTTTTTTAAAGGGGGTGATAGGAAAAATTGTGAATATGTAGGTGGAAGGAAGCTCCTGGTGCTCCAGGAAGATTTTGTCCTTCTATGTTGGGTTAAAGGGAAAAAGCTAGGCTCCCAGTTCCCTAGAATTAAGGATGCCAGAAACCCCAGGGCTTTGAGAACAATGGGGACCTGTGTGGGTGGAGGGAGTAGCCAGGCTCTATAGGGGAAGGCAAGGCTGTGTGGCTGCTCCCACCCCTCTCTCCCTACACTAGAACTGAGCAGAGTACAATGTAAAGGAAATGCTCTTTCATCTAGGAGCAGGGTCTTGACCTCATCAGTTGCCACCAAAGACTAAGAATTTCCTCTCTTTTGGAGAAAGCTTTCAATTGTTAAGAGATTTGTTTCACTAGTTTGGCTGCTGCCCTGGGAAAATTATTCTTTCCTTATCAAGCTCAGTTGGGACAATTTGTAGGACCTTATCCCATCAATCCCAGGAGCTTATAGGGCCTAGGTCTGGGACCTCAACAAGAGACATGAGCAAGGTGGTAAATGAGAAGAAAGGGCAAGACAAAAACCAGAACCAGAATGCCTAGAATGTAGCATATTTTTATGTCTCTTGTCCAAGGGAAGGGGAAATTCCAGAAACTGGACTTGGGAGAGACACTTTCTACTATGGACAGTGATCCCTGACTTACAAGGGGCCTTAAAAGACAGCAATTTAATTTGAAGAGAGATGACTATTAAAAACTTCCTTCAGAGTTCACCTGAAAATTTTTCTGGTATTATAAGGCTAACATAGGAACAATATTTGGATTTGTTTTCCTTGAAGGGGGTAGGGATACTGTCCTTGAGATGTGGTTGGAGGTAAGAGTGGAGAAAGGACTAGGGTTTGAATGATTGTTTTGACTTTTTCACCCTTCCCTTCTCCTCCTCTTTCACTCCCTGTCAGGTTTAAAAGGACCTAAGGGGGAAATGATGATGTCTGTGGGGAACTGAGATAGAATTCCCTACAAATATACCAGACAGCCAATTTCCTCAGCTGTAAAATGAAGACATTAGACAATCAGGAATTCTTAACTTTTCACATTCAGAATCTCTCTGACAATTTGGTGAAGTAGGGACTCCTTCCCAGAATGAGCATTTATTGTCTATATGCATAAGAGCTAGTGCTTATCATAAAAGTGCTTAGTGTTTTACAAATACCTTCATCTGATCCTCATGAAAACTCTGGGAAGTAGGTGCCACCATTATCTCATTTTTGCATGTGAAGAAACTGAGAAAAAATTTCAATTAAAAGCTAATGAAAATAAAGATGCTAAAATTTTTACCCCATCCAAGTTCATAGACCCTGAAATCTGCCTATAGACTGTGGACCCTAGGTTAAGAAATTTGGTTCACTAGATCTTTTAAATTACTTCCAGACTGGAATTCTAATATTGTAATCAGCTCAAGAAAGAACATTATAAAAATGGAGTGGGTCCAGAGGAGGTTA
Organism: Myrmecobius fasciatus; assembly: GCA_023553655.1. Classification (NCBI taxonomy): domain Eukaryota; kingdom Metazoa; phylum Chordata; class Mammalia; order Dasyuromorphia; family Myrmecobiidae; genus Myrmecobius; species Myrmecobius fasciatus. The sequence continues at coordinate 46,699 of JAJPUD010005636.1, read as the reverse complement.
TTTAGCATGGTGAATGGACTAAAGACATTTATTTGAAGGAATCCGAAGTAGTTATATCAGTGTTTGCTTTCGTAAAGTGAGAAGAATTAATATTTGCAGTATCTTCCTTACAGGATTGATAGATTGTTTTAAGGTTAAAATGAAGTTTATTAGTTTTTTGGGGGATTTTTTTGCCTTATAAAAAAATAACTGTGAAATAGCTATTTTATCCCCAAGGCAGAGTGATCCCCTGAAAGATGATCTGTTGTTATTCAGTCATTCCTAACTCTTTGCAAACTTGTGGATTGTAGCTAATGCTCTTGGCAATATATATGTATATATACACACACATATATATATATACACACATATATGTGCAAAGATTTTGCCAATATCTTAGCAAAGATAATGAAGTGCTTTGCTATTTCCTTTTCCAAGGGATAAAGTTTAACAAGGTTAATCCCATTCATGGTGCCACTTACCTATCTCACTGAGTCATTTAGTTGACCTCAAAACTGCACTAATTCCTTTTTAAGACCTTAAAAAGATTTTTTGAGTAGGTTGTTCACATTGAAATTCATGTTGAAAAATGATGCAGTTTACAAAAACAAGTTTAAAAAATAATAGAAACAATCACGGAATATGGAGCAGTTTCACTAACATTCCACCTTCCTTTGTTAAAAATAAATAAATAAATAAAATGTAAAAAAAAAAAAAAAAAAAAAAAAGGCAAGCACAGGGAGGAAAATGGATTTACTGGAGTTTTCCTGGTCAGTTTAACCCATATTAATTACATAAGTGTGGAACCTCCGAGTCCCAACAGGCAGAAAAACAAATGCTTTTTCTGCTCAGCTTTTCAGAATGTTGTGAGGCTGGAGACTGCTTCTTTGGCGCAAGGCAGGCTCCTTTTCCCCACATCTCATAGTCTCACCTGCTCAAAGGCTACTGGGCTGGCTGTGTACACAGTCTTAGTGGTAATCTTGTTTTACCTATCTGAAGAATGACCTGAAGAAGGACTACTATGAGTTCTGAGGCTTCTTCTATTTTTAACTTGTCACCCCAAAATAAAAATTTACCAAAAAGTTTAATTCTTGAAATGATTTCCCCGCCCCTTATATATGTGTGTGTCTCTCTGTATTTTAAAATCAGCTCCCACTCTGGAAAACATAAATTTACTCTGATGTCCCTCCTCAAGTCCCTTCCACTATAGACAAATATATCACTAAAAGAATGGATTTGGTGTGGTTGGTTTGCTTTTTTAATCTTTTTTTAAAAAACATTTTTTAAAAGGTTTTTTGTTCCAAGTTCTCTCCTTTCCTTTAGGCTCTCTTCCATCCATTAAGAAGACAATCAGTATGATACTCATTTTACATGTGAAACTATGCAAAACATATTTCTATATTAGGTAAATTGCAAAAAAGCAAGAAAAATAAAGTGAAAAAATATTCTTCAACCTGTACTCAGACTATATAAGTTCTTTCTCTGAAGATAAATAGCATTTTTATAATGACTTATTTGAAATTAGCATGGATGATTATATTGATTACAGTAGCTTTCTTTCCCAGTTTATTATTACAATTTTACTGTATTCAGTTCTTTTGGTTCTGCTCATTTTTTCATGTTGAATCAATTCATGTAAATCTTCCCAGGATTTTCTGAAGCCATCCCCTTTGTCATTTATTTTAGCACAATAATATTTTATCACAATCATCTACCACAACTTGTTCAGTCATTCCCCTTTTTGATGGGTATCCCCTCCCCCAATTTCCAATTCTTTGCCACCAAAAAGAAAGCTGCCATAAATATTTTTGTACATATGTGTCCTTTTCCTATTTCTTTGTTCTTTTTTATATATAGACTGAGTAAAGATGGATAGGTCAAAAGGAATGTATAGTTTTATAGTCCCTTGAATATAGTTGCACATTGCAGTAAGAATAACTACCACTGTCCCACAACAATGGTATCAATAATACTATCATTTCTCTGTCAGGAGGTAAGTAGCATACTTCATTGTCTAACATCAGGGATTACAATAGTTATGTAGTGATCAAAATTCTTTTGGCCTTCAAAGTTTTTTTGTTTTTACAATAATTTTTTTGTATTAATTGTTTGATTTCTTTTCATTTCACTCTGCATATTTCCAAATTGTTTTTCAGATTGGTTAGATTAATTCACAGTACCACCAATGTCTGTCTTCACAACTTCTCCAACATTGATCATTCCCATTTTTGGTCATCTTAGCTAATTCTTTTTCTATCTTTGTTTTTTTATGACCTTTGAATTAGGAATGGTTAAAAAAAATTCTTACCTTGCAGGCTGTCCCAAAACAGGTGGCAGGACAGATTTGACTTATGGGCCATGGTTTGCTGATCCCTTTTCTAAGACTTGATCAGTTTTTGTAAAGGTGGCATGCTTATCAAACATATATAAACACATACTGCCATTTAATCCTTGCCAGAAGTCATAATCTTAACCTTTACCCTAACCCTTTTGCTGCTTTAGGATATAAAAATCTCAGAGCTGGATGTAACAATAAATAGAATGCTAAGATTAGAGCTGTGTGACCTGGGTGAGTCACTTAACCCTCTATTTCTGAAGATAATAATAGTTCCTATCCTACAAGGCAGTGAGAATCATATCAGATAATAACTGTAAAGTTCTTAGCACAGAGTCTGGTACATAGTAAGAACTATAGAAATGTTAACTATTATTTCTATCATTATAAACAAATGCAGAAGAGTAATAACATTATATGGATCCTTTACTGATCACAATGAAATAAAAATTATATAAAAAGAAGGCCAAGAAAAGTACTAAAAATCTATAGGGGAACAAATTACTTAATTCTAAAGAATCATACAGTCAAAGAATAAATTATAAAAATTATAGATAATTTCAATAAGAATATCAATGAGGCAACATTTCAAAATTTTGGAGATGCAGCCAAAGCAACCCCATGGAAAAATTTTCTAGATTTAAATACTTTTATTACAGAAAAAGAGAGAAAGAGAGAACATACTAATGCAACTAAAATAGTTGAAAACCAAAAAATTTAAAAATCCAACTAAACATCAAAATAGTCTAAAATTAAGTAAATTAACAAAATTGAAGTTAAAACCCCACTAAATTAATAAATAATTTAGGATCTGGTTTTGGGAGAAAAAACAACAATGAAAACCTCAGTATCAATATCAAAAATGAAAATGGAAAATTCACAAAGAACAAAAAAAGAGATAATATTAAAATATTTTGTTCAATTATGTGCCAATAAAATCCACAGCTTAAATGCAATGATAGAAAAATATGAAATATTCAAATTAAAAGAATAAGAAATAGACATTTTAAATAACTCAGTTTAGGAGGGAAAAACTGAGTAAGATATAAATGACTTAAAAAAAAAATAAAAAAAAAAAAAAAAACCTCAAAGCAAAATTCCTGAGCCAGATAGTAATTTTAAAGTAAATTTCTCTTTCCCTGCTGGATTTTATTGGCATTATGTAGAAATGCTGGTAATTGGAGGCAATTTATTTTATATTTTGCAAGTTTGCTAAAATTATTTTAATTGGTTTTCATTTATTTAAATTATCAAATGAAAACCAATTGAGAAAAAGAACCTCCTCTTTTACCTAGTCCAAAAAAATCTAAATGAGTGAATGAATGAATCTGGGAGGGAAAGACCCTCAGGGTTTCTGGCCAAAGCAGAAATGACTACTATTTACATTTAATCTGATCGATCAGGACCCAAAAATCTGATTCTTAAGGACCCAAACTTAAACCAGATTTCCATCAGTTGACGATAACTGAATTAGATGTCATTTATGAATGTGAAAAAGTATTATTGGGCTGTAACAAATGAGAGTATATATGGTTTCAAAAAAGACATGAAAAAATTATATGAATTCATGCAGAGTAAAGAAAACGAAACCATAAGAATAATTTATACTACATCAATGTAAAGAATGGACAATTTTAGAGTTTTTTAAACTGATAAAGAATGAAATGAGTTAAATAACAAACACCAAAAGCAAATTTTCAAAGCTATGAGAATTCTGATCAATAAATGATCATTCATAATGAAAAACAATGCAAATGAAGGTGGTCTAGCTATACCAGACCTAAAACTATATTATAAAACAGCACTCATCAAAATCATCTGGTACTAGCTAAGAAATAGAGCAGTGGATCAATGGAATAGGTTAGATTCACAAGACACAGTAGTCAATGATTATAATAATCTAGTGTTTGATAAACCCAAAGACTCCAGCTTCAGAGACAAGAACTCACTATTTGTCAAAATTACTGCAAAAATTGGGAAAGAGCATGGCAGAAACTAGGCATTGACCAACACCTAACACTCTATACCAAGATAAGGTCAAAATGGGTTCAAGATTTAAACATAAAGTTCAAGATTTAAACATAAACATACTATAAGCAAATTAGGAGAACATGGGAAAGTCTACCTCTCAGATCTGTGAATAAGAAGGGAATTTATGGTCAAAGAACAGCAAGAGAACACTATGAAATGCAAAATGAATAATTTTAGTTACATTAAATTAAAAAATTCTGTACAAACAAAACCAATGTAGCCAAGAAGGGAAGCAGAAAACTGGGAAAAAATTTTGCATCCAAGGGTTATGATAAAGGCCTCATTTCTTTCTTTTTTTATTAAAACTTTTTATTTGCAAAATATATGAATGGGTAATTTTTCATCATTGACCCTTACAAAGCTTTCTGTTACAAATTTTCCCTCCTTCCCCCCACTGCCTACCCTAGATGGCAAGAAGTCTAATAAATGTTAATTATGTTAAAATACTTGTCAAATTGAATATGTGTATACATATCTATACAGTTATCTTGCTGTACAAGAAAAATTGGATCTATAAGAAAAAATATTTGAGAAGGAAAACATAATGCAAGCAAACATCAATAGAAAATATGAAAATGCTATGTTGTGGTCCACCCTCAGATCCCATATAAGGCCTCATTTCTAAAATATATAATTGACTTAAATTTATAAGAATACAAGCCATTCTCCAATTGATAAATGGTCAAAGAATATGAATAGACAATTTTCAGATTACAGTCATTTGTAGTCACATGCTCTAAATAACTATTGATTAGAGAAATGCAAATTGAAACAATTCTGAGGCACCACTTCACACCTCTCAGATTTGCTGAAATGACAGGAAAAAAATAATGATAAATATTGGAGAGGATGTGGGGAAACTGAGCCACTAATACTTTGTTGGTATAGTTGTGAGTTGATCCAACCATTCTGGAGAGCAATTTGGAACTATGTCCAAAGGGCTATTAAACTGTGCATACTAGCAAGATAACTAAAATATATATATACAGGGGGCGGAGCCAAGATGACGGAGTGAAAACATGACTCTCTGTGTCCTCCTCCGATCTTCTCTCAAATCAACAATAAAATAAGCCTCTGAACTGATCTTCAAGTCAACGAATCCAGAAATATTTGGACACTGCTTTTGGATATCTCCGAAGAATTTCATATCAGGTTTGTTTAACTCAGATAGAGGGATAAACAGTGGACTCGGTGCAGGCCGGAAGTGAGGGTGGGACTCAGCTCAGCCTGGCAGAACCTCCAAACTCCAAACTCCAAACACCTGGAGTTTATCTGAGGCACTTGGGACACTCTGCCCTGATTGGGGGCAGGTGTTCTGGCAGACTTGCCTTGTTTAAGGAGTAATTCGGACTTAGTCCTAGCCCCCACCGGCCCAACACCTTAAGGTAATTCGAGGAATTGCCCCAGGGCAAAGAACTTCAGCTGCCGTTTTTCCGAGCCTTAAAGAGACATCCACGCTGTCTAAAAAAAATGAAGAAGCAAAAGAGAGCTCTCACCATAGACAGCTTCTATTGAGAGAAAGAAGGGCTGACCCCAGATACTGAGGTTCCTTTAGACAAAACTCCAGAGGAAGTTATTAAGGACCAACACTGGTCCCCTTTTCAAAAGGCCTTTCTGGAAGATTGCATAAAGAACCGCAAAAGAGAGCTGGAAGATAAATGGGAAAACAAATTGAAATCAGTGCAAGAAGGATACAATATCTTGCAAGAAGGATATAATGCCCTGCAAAAGAGATATGAAAAAGACACCAATGTATTGAAAAATAAAATTAATGAAGTGGAAAAAGAGTGCAATGAACAAAAAAATTCAATTGGTCAGTTACAAAAGGAGCTTAAAAAGGTAACTGAAGAAAACAACACTTTAAAAATAAGAATTGAACAAATGCAAGTGAATGACTCAATAAGACTTCAAGAATCAGTCAAACAAAAACAAAAAAATGAAAAATTAGAAGAAAATATGAAATATCTCCTAGGAAAAACAACTGACTTGGAAAATAGATCCAGGAGAGACAATCTAAGAATTATTGGACTTCCTGAAAGCCATGACGAAAAAAAGAATCTAAACACTATCTTCCAGGAAATCCTGAAAGAAAACTGCCCTGAGATTGTAGAATCAGAAGGCAAAATCACCATTGAAAGAATTCACCGATCACCTCTTGAAAGAGATCCCAAAATTAAAACCCCAAGGAATATCGTGGCTAAATTTCAGGACTATAGCACCAAGGA